>JAZBGY010001088.1:0-29813 GCA_037414755.1 Lydus trimaculatus | reverse complement strand
TTTGTCGCAACAAGATTGCTTGAGCAACAGATGCAACCTCATCAGCAGCTGAAATCTGCTCAACTGGATTCGTTTTGCCGTTGATTATAAATTTTTGAACTTTCAGACAACATTGTGCATAATATGCAAGCATTCCGTGTGCTCTGTAGAATTAGCACATCCTCAGACCTCAAACTATTGCAAACATCTACTGTTGCTTTGCTAGTCTCCAAGTAACTCCCAGTACTACCCATTTACAGCTTCAATGATTCTGATTTCGTGGATAACTGAGGCACCAAAACTTCCTTCCACTTCAACTTTTCTCTGGGGTTACTTTTATTTATTTGTCTGTCCAAAAACCTACTTTATTTCCCTTGGTGGTCTAAATTATTATTATTTTCTTTTATTTAAGAATACTTCAGTATCTTCAGTTTGCCGCTACAAAACTGCTTGAGCATCCACAAGAACTGAAATTTGTCCCACTGGATCCGTTTTGAACTTTCATACCTTACAATTAGTTGCAACACCATAAATACCTACGGCCAAAATATGCATGCGTTCCTTGTACGCTGTAGAGTTAGCATAATGAAGGCGGAACACCGTGCGGCTCCAACGCTACAAGTAAAATCTCCAGCGGTGTCACTTCTACACAAGCTGTGACCTTTGTATTGGTGCCGTCTCCAAACCGGTTTGTACAAGTGGTGGCGCAGTAACGCGTGCCCATCTGGACGGCCCATTAGACTGTACAGCGTCTAAGCCAACTTCGACGTTTGTTATTTTTTAAGCATTGTTTATTCTACATGTACACCAGCCTATTTTTCGTCATATAGTGAGAATTTTGTTGTTTTTTTTTTTTTGATAGCGCAAATATCTCTTAAAAAGACTTCAGGCAAATCACACACATGATTTGATAACAAAAATGTCATAGGAACAACATCAAATTCAGCTTGTTTTACCCCTCTTCTTATTATTATTATTTTTTGATTAAATATCTTTACCTACCTACCTAGCTACCTACCTGGTGGAAATGTTTTGTCTGTTGTTGATGTTTCCATTCTTTCTATTATAAAAGAACAGATACACACACATACATACACATAACATTACCTGTAGGTAGTAGAGTAATGGCAGTGGTGGTGGTCGTGTGTTTATCCTGATTCATCCACCCTTAACATTATTTTAACCATACGTTATACCAGCCGCAGGACATTTTATAATAAACATGAGTGTATGTAACTGAAATCAGAAGCGTGTATGTCAATTTGATTGAGGGTTGTTTTTGTATATATATATATCTGTATGAGTCTGTATGTGTGTGTGTGTGTGTGTGTGTGTGTGTGAATGGAAGAGACACAGGGTGGTGTATGATCAAAAACAGGGTTAGTTATATTAATATAAATCCATTGATTACATTGATACAAAACAATATTTAAAATAAAGGGTTGAAGAGATAGCGAGGCAACAAGAATAGAGAGAGATAGAGAGAGAGAGAGAGAATAGGGGTTGTAGAATTTCAAATTTACCTAAATTTCATGCTTTAAATAAATAAATGTTGACGATTTTCTGTTTATTAGAGAGAATGAAGTTCTTGACAAGTTTACCTACTTGCATGAATAAATGATGAATAACATTTCTGATACCTACGTGTGTATTTATGTAGATAGTAGCAACAAGATAGAACTTATCAGTGTGTGGTTGATGTGGTGCTAAAGTTCTTTAGAGTGGTGGTGTTGTTGCTGTTGTTGTTGGTAAGAAAAGTTTCTTCAACATTAGCAACAACAACATTCCACACACACACACACACACAAACACACACACACAGTATATATCTAATACAACTTTAATCTAAGGTGTTAAAACTTAATAATTGAAAGAATCGATTAATACAGGACCGTACTTCAAACAATATGATAATCTAAAGAGTCGATTACATTGGGCGACTTTAGTTGCTAGACGCTGCTATTAGTTTCGCTGTGTGTCATATAGAAAGCGCTGGACGATTAGCGACTGCGCAGATTTAATAGCCGACCAGTCTACTTTAGTTGCTAGACGCTGCAACCAAATTCACTATGTTGCCATGGTTTCTACATTATTTACAACACAGAAGCAGAGTTGGCCCTTGATAGATGTACCGGATGCTTAGTAGCGACAACACTGTTAGCGACTTTATGTAATTGACATCATTGAGAGACTTGCAATATGCGCATGCGCACTCCACCTCAATTACGAGAGTCTAGCGACTAAAGTTGCTCAATGTAATCGACCTACACTTTTCCAGTACTGTATGTACAGACTGAGATCTGAGTGAAAAGGAGTTACTACTACTACCCCATTTCATATTTAGATTTTGGCCTCTTTAAGGGAAAGCTTAGAAGTAAGCTAAAATAGCTCAATTTATCTGTAGAAGAGTGTTTATCAACAAGAAATGCTCGCTCAGTATAGTAACCGCCTAGTTAAGTTAACGACTACACTACTTGTCTTGCTATTCGCTGCGTTCACCTGTTGCGTTTAATATAGTCACCGAAATGTCAACTGACGTAGATCGTTCACTTTATTCAACCTATTAGGCTAGTTACAGTAGGCTCATGTAGGGCTTCCAAAAGGGCAATAATGCGCAATTGCATGTTTTACGAAATCACAAGTTTAGCAAACTTTCTAGCTGACCATTACGCATTAGGATAAATTTTCTAGTTCGTTCACCTGATGCGTTTAATACTCAACCAAAGGTCGAGTGATGCGTCATTTGGACCTTATTCAACGAGTAGGCTAGTTTATATTAGCAATGTGTAATCGACACTGTCTAAGCTAGTTATGATAGGCTTATGCAGTGCTTCAAAAGGGCGGTAATGCGCAATACATCCCTATTGTTATTTCAAAATTGACTGCGCAGAAGTGAAACGATGCTACAAGTAGAGCTATATAGATATACTTACTATAATGAGGATAGAGTGTATCGATATCTGTATCTTTGTTTATCGGTATTTTGCGCAACTTTATTGCGCATGACGTAAGACTATGATAAATGAGTATTGTCAAAGAGGCATGGTTGATTTTACAAAACAAATGACGCTACAAGGATTAACATGCGCAGTAGCCACATACCGTACTACTGTCTGTATTGTATTGTTGGTTGCCTATACAATTCAATCTACAAGACCCTATTACCCTCCTGTATTACTAACAATAGATCAACTTTATTTTTGATTGAATTAACAACTATGTCTTCGACTTATTGTTGGATGGAACTTACAAGTTGCTCCACAATTGTGGTTTTAGATATGTGTGGTGTAAGTTTACCCTTTCTACATAATATTGGTTGATTTTAGGGGGGGCCATTTTATTCAATATTATTAGGGGTAGTTTTGGGTGAATTTTAATGTGGAACATCATGTAAATATCGATTTAACTCTATAGGGAATTTTCTAATGTACATACAATAACTAATTTTTGTTTTACAAAATACAGAGGTATAAAATATGCAAATCCATTAAATTCAACGAAAAAGCTAAACATTTCAAAAGTTGTTTGATAAGAAAAGATAATCATTGAGATGATGATGATGATGATAAGTGACGGCAAAGGAAATAACACAGAATAATGTTTCTTATTATTTTTGTTTTTGTATTTTCCATTATTACACACGTAAATTATTAATATATTAATTATAGTGTGTACGACAAAGATAGTAAATATTACCATCTATTCAAAGATCTATATGTGCAGTGGCGTAGTTACGGTGGGTAGTGTCTTTCGTTGTTGTCGTTTTTAATAGTGACGCATGCGCAGCAAGTCGGCCAATCTCGTAATGAGAGACGCCTGCGCGGTACTACCACAAATCAAACGCCACTGTGTTCGCTCAAACAAGAAAAATATGATTTTATTTGTTTTTAGACAATTATAAAGCCCTCTTTATATTGTCTAAGGTTAAATATTGTGGTTTCATTATAGAGTTACGACATTTTATTATTCTATTCATTTTAGGTCCATTGATGACCCCCCCGCCGCTCTCCTTCACTCACTTTCTCTTTATCACCCTGCATCTATCTCTCTTGCTCTTCATTACTACACATAAAGACACAATACTTACACACACCAATACACATAAATGATAATTGAAAAAGAGAGATAGAGATAGAGATAGAATTAAATGATTATGTTAGATGTATGTAATTTTAATTACCTTTACTAATTAACTGTGATAATTAATTATTTTGTATTATTGTTTGAATCTCTCTAATAATTGTTTATTTTGAACAAAAACAAAAGATATTTTAACAATAAATGTATTATTATTATTATTATTATAATTAGTATTATTGATATTCAATGTGATAGACAAAGATAGATAGATTGAGCACCTGTTCAATAATACACCACACACACACACACACACACACACATTGTATGGGTATTTATTTTACAAAACTAATAAGCTGAAATGCTAAATTAAGCTGAAACTTGTACCCTGGAGTAATTAAAATGGAAATATCCATCTGTATCGATATATACATATGTATATATCTATAGTATATGTATAAAAACACCTGTATTAATCCAGGTATAGGTAATATCGAAAATACAAATGAAATCTGATTTATATTCACCTTTTTTTTGCGTCTAATAAACGAAACAGAAGAAATTTTATTGGTTAGAATTTTATAACCTTAAAAAAAATAGGGACCGTATTTAACAATGGCGTAACTAGAAAAATTGCACCTTATGCAGAAATATTCTAACCCTTTTCTCACTTTTGCTCTTCTATAGGTATTATTGAAGTTAGTAAGGGCGCCCAAAATTCGTGCCCTTGCTTATGTTTAGTTACGCTCCTGTCTACCCTTCCACTCTTTTACTCTTCTAGGTACTACTGAACTCAGTAGAGACCCCAAAACTGTATGGGACAATGAAATTCTTCTCCCCGATTCCAACAATTTTGGACAATTTCAATAAAATCTTTAGGGGTTGATAAGGGGGGTAATTGTTGTAATAACCATAGGGTACGGGAATAATCACCATTATTGCTGTTATATATATGATATGTTGAAGAATATGGTGGGATAATAGAAGAAGGGTGGTCGATTATTATTAATTTTATCTATCTCTATACAGTAGTACTAAAATTGTTTGAAATTCCTAACATACAGATATCTCTTATCAAATAATATCAAGAAATATATTGTTTGGTTTGATTGAATTATTCATATTACGTTTGATAAGAATCACACAATATATTGATAGTAATACAGGGTTGTATTATCGAAAAAAAAATCGCCCCATTTCAATACAACCCTTAATGTTGTACGATAAATATATAAATTCGATATTTAATGGAGTATAACCTATAATTACACATTTACAATGGTAATCACGTAATGGGCAATAATGTGGACATTAAAAAGAGACGTACAAAAGGCATAAATACAATTATTGATTATATTCAAAATCAATAATTTCCAAAATGTTGAAAACCAGCAGTTACTAAACTGTTAACATTTCCACTCAAATACTAGTACATGTCGCTTATACAATAACCAAACAAATATAGATGGCGGTTTAATTTTCAATATCAAACGAAAGATGGCGTTGTAATTTCAACCGTTTTATTTTAACAAAATTCAAATACACCCTTACAGGCATATAGTATGTATTTATGTATGCAAGCATGGTAGGGTGAAAAAAAAATCTCAACCACCCCTGTGGCGACCCTAATTTACTTGCAGTTATTAAAATTTCTATCCAGTGACCTCGAAAAATTACTTTATATACTTTATGCATATATAAAAGAAGAAAACAAAAAAAAAAACAAATGTATAGTGTATATGTAGTAGCAGAGTAGGCCGTAGGGTGAAATAACATTTCCTTTCAAATTAAAAACCATTTTAACTGAAATTTTATAAGAGCCCTCTTTTTATTGTTTTGTTTGTTTATTTTTACGAATAAATTGAATCTAGTCGACTTTGATTAATTTGGTACAAAATGGCCGTGCAAATTTTGTTTTTTTTTGCTGTTGTTTTAATGGCGCGTAAGATAACCTATAATAAATGAGTAAAATCGTGTTAATTGTTATACAAAAAAAACAAAAACATGTACACATGTTGACTACCATTAATGAATTAATCAGGCAACCCCCATTTCTGAAAAACACCCCCACCCTCTTCTACAGTATTTATCTCACATATGTACACAGAGTGAACTATTATGTTATCAATTATATCATTACCGGATTTATGTAACCATAGATAATGCAATTGGTATATGCAAATACACTTTATATCATATTGACATATTGTAAATTTTTATGGTTAGAAAATTATAACCTTAAAAATTTGACCGCATCCATATTGACAAAAACAATCAAGACAATGGTGAATTAATTAAATTTCAAATGAAACAAAAGCAAAAGCTTTCAACTGTTTCCCCGTCTCTCTCTCTCTCTCTCTCTCTCTCTCACACACACACACACACACACACACACACACAGGAAAAAGAATTGTGTATCGGTCATTATTTTATTTACAATAAGGGTGGGTGATGATGGGGGTGGTGGTGGTGACAAGTGTTAATCGATAGAAATCATAATTAAAACAAAATAATAATGGAATATTAAAATGTCAAATTCCTTCAAACTTCTTTTGTTCTGTACTTCCCCTATATTATATTCGTTTGTTATCATCCTAGTAAACTGTGAATTGTCAAAATTTCTGTTGTTTGTTGTATCTTTGAATTGAATTTTAATTAATTTTTGTGTTTTTTTTGTTTTGTATGTATACCGTTTCCGGTAAAATCCCCTATTATTGTTATAATTACACCGAATTTCAACAATATTACCAACATTATAATATCAAAAAAACCCCAAACACTCAATTAAAATCAATAATTACCGATTATAATAATCGAAAATACCCTAAAATTGCGATTATTTTGATAAATAAACAAATAGGGGGTAGTTTATAATGGGACATTATATGAAACCATCTTGTAAAAATCAATGACGTCATCTATACAAACAACGATTGGTTATAATCGTGTATATTCGTCTAAAATCGTTAATACGCACACTCATGATATTTGGTATAGGTGGGAGGCAACAAAACAAGAGATTTTATTGCCGACAAAGTCGAATTCAGTCTGTTTACAACCGTTGTCGGTGTTGTGTCGTCGAGAAAAAATTTGTTTAATTTTAAAATAATAGAAAAATTTACAAATAAAACAAATATTACACCACCACCACCACTACCGGTGTGGTGTATTCTTCACATGTTCATCAACTTTAATAATTCACCATTTTTATTATTCAATTGTTTTACAATAAATTTCATAGCCGACTATGTTAATTGTATGTCGCAAACCGGTCGTGTTTAATTACAATTTCAAACAAATAAAAACAAAAATTATATAGCCTACTTGATTAATATTTAGAAAATAACACAATAAACCAGTGGTAGCTAGATTAGTGCGTTCAAGTGTTTTGTTTATTTAATTAATTTATTTGTTTATAAACAATTGAATTAATAAGAAGAATTAGGAGGGAAATTTGAAAAAATTCGTATATAGTGTGTGTGTTTGTTAAAAATGTGAATTTTCCCCCCGATTTATATTTTGAAACAATTTTATTGATTTTTCGTTGAAGAATTTCCTTCCAAGTGGTGTGTTGTTGTTGTTTTGTGTGTTTATAAAATAATATTAGTGTGTGTGTGTGTGTAGGGGTGCGGGTGCAGGGGTAATATTGTGCTATTATTAAATAATTGGGGTTGTTCTTTATTGTTAATCAAAAAATTCCCATGGAACTCTGTGTAATACGTAGATTTTCCAATTAAACAACAGTAAGTAAAAAAACGATCAAAGTTGGCTATAACCGTCGATAGGCTTTTGTTATTATTACCCGCCATTATTGCGAAATTTTGAATTGTTTGCGGTTTAAAGGTAGAGAATTTAATTAACCGCATTGTTTATCTAATAATTTACCTCTACCGACACCTATTTACTTTAATTAACAATTATATTATTATTATTTAACTACATATATCTATCTTTGTCTATCATACGTTTTTTTCCGATTTCAAAATTGTAAGGAATTTGGGATGTTTGTGGTTAGGTTGAATCCAGGTAACTCGATTTATTGTTTTCTGTTCTTTTTCTCTATTGGTCGTTGCTATAGTGAAAAACACCTGGCTTTCTTGATTTTATATAATAAATATATAATTTTCGAAGCAACGTTGCCATATTTCTATCACTAAAATTATGATTAATGTGTATTCATTATTATTATTATTGAGACAACAAAAAAAACGGGTCATCTTAATTATAATTGAGGTTATGTTTGTTTTAACTAACAATTAGAAAGAGATAGAATAGAATTAATACATTTTGATTGGTTATTAAGTGTATATCAAGTATGCTATGACATTGGTGTATTGGGACCGGATATGCTGTTGTTTTGTTGTTGTGGTTGAGTTGTTTTACAATTTTCCTATATTGTCAGCAACATGAATATTGGATTTTCCACACACACACACACACACACACTCACACACATATAGGCAAATAATAGAAAAAGGGTGACTTGATCTTAAATTGAATAGTTTTTCGCCGTATTATTTTTGTTAAATAAATCACTATCTAGATTCAATTAATTAAATTCGTGTATTATTTTAATAGGATTTAGGTATAGTGTGCTCAATTAAATTTAAATTAACAACAACAACAACACACATAAATGTGTAACGCAACAAATTGGATTCTAGTTGGCGATGACAAAAATATCCGCCATTTTTTTTTTGTATATTTGATTTCTTTAATTCCGCCATTATCCTAATATAACCTCAATTTCTTCATTTTTAAATAACAATCAAACAACCATTGCAATAAGTACTACATGGTACTTAATTGTGTTATCTCTGTCTATAGTCTACTTGGATTTGTCGAATACGATAGATTGAAAAGAGATGGTGATATAATTTTAAATCTAATTATCTATTATTATAAAGTAAAGTGTTAATTAATTGAATTCATTATGATTTTATGGATAAAATTAATGATGAGATGGTTGAGGGTGGTGTAATTTTAACACTCAACCCCTTCAAGGTTATTACTAGAAAGGCTTTTAAAAGACTATCAAGTTCCAAAAAACCATAGAAGTAGTTAAAAATCAATGGGTAATAAATCAAGTATAATTGGTGGTTAGTTTTTTTTCTTTCCTAAGATAATTTTTTATAATTAACAGAAAGTTCTTATCATTTCAACTACTTAAATACATTTCTGTTTGAGAGTTAATGGTTTAAAA
Organism: Lydus trimaculatus; assembly: GCA_037414755.1. Lineage (NCBI taxonomy): Eukaryota > Metazoa > Arthropoda > Insecta > Coleoptera > Meloidae > Lydus > Lydus trimaculatus. Next base: position 20,554 of record JAZBGY010001088.1, on the reverse strand, counting down.
TAGCACCACTTTTCCATCATATATAAAATGTATACCTTTAAAGATAAGTACAGTTCTTAATTGAGCTCATATTTTTCAACAACTTTGTCTTTCATTTTTTCTATCTTTATCTTTGTCTATTCCATGTGTTTGTTTGTATTAAAAATCAAGTATGTCGGCGATAATCGCCATTTTTCTATTATTTGAGGTTATGTTGATAGTTTATCGGTTTTCTCCATCTGTCTGTCGTTTTTTTTTTCTATATAAGTCTATATATACATATCAAGATAAGTGCATGTTTGTTGTCGGGTTTTTTTTTTGTTTCTAGAACCCTCCCCCCAAGTCTTGTATCATCTATCTATCCGACCAAAGACAGGGGCGTAAAAGAGATCAAGATTAATGAAGTGTTTCCTTTACAGTTGTTAGTCATCTCTAGAAGAAACCTTAAATTATTCTTCTTATCATCATCATCATTTATTTATTATTTATTTATAATATAAGTGTATTTAACTACACACGGCAACGTTATTTGTTATTCACGTCAATTACCTATACGATCAAAATGTAGACTTCTTACACCCGTTTCTGATTGGTTTTTCTGTTGATTTGTGTGTTTGTACACAGAGGGTTGTTTCCCTATTATTGTAAAAGGGGTATAATTGGAATTTCTTCGGGGATGATTTTTAGTGTTTAATTTCTATTTTTTAATAAAAATTCTATTGATGGACAAATAGAGAGAAGGGTTGGAAATTTATAACCGTTTTATTTATCGTACTTATTGTTATCTGATTCATAAATTTCCAATTTATCATAAAAATAAATATATAATCGTTCAAATGAATAAATTCCAAAAAAATTTAGTGATTCATTTTTATAATCAACACTGATAAGAGAAAAAAAAACCGTTAAGGTAGGCGCATATCACCTAATTGCACATGTACGGCGATTAGAACGCCATCTAGTTTACAACTGGATATGTGGAGTTTGAGATGAGACAGTTAGTAGCGTTTCCAAAAATTGCTCAAAATTCTGCTGTTTCTTCAAATGGAGCTTAATCATCTTTGATTACTGGTCCTTATATAGTTGGGGATATTTTTTGTTTTTAGGGTTGGATTCATTTACGCAACGTTTGACGCAAACTAGTTTCTTTGCTTTAGCATTCGCTAGTATAGGTCTAGGAGTTGCATTGATTCCAGTTCTTTGAAAACTTGGCTCACTCTCTGTGAGGATCAGGAGGTGCTTCTATTAGATTGCGTTGGTGTTTTGCTGTATTGAGTGGGAATAGAAAAGTTTTATAGATGTTGTAGAAAAATAGAAAATGTGTAAAATTCACTTTTAATACGTCAACTAACCAATCTAAGAACCGTTGCTCATTACACCCAGAAGGTTCTTTAGTGTTATTTGTTTTCTCTTCTGTCAAAAATGCAGATTACTTAAGAGATTCTTTCTTGTAAAGTTGTCTCGGATTGAATTAAACACCAGTGGGGCTTTGCTGTGTCTATAACTGCTCAGAATCAATTAAATTTGAGCCTTAGATTGTACAGACTCAGATGACATCAATATCTTTGCTCACGCTTTGTTTGTCTTTTCTTTTGCTTATTTAATAGATGTCCTTCTTGACTTTATAAATGGCCAGTAGGTATAAAATGAGCTTCTAGTCATTCTTATAATAGGGGGATGCTTTTTAAGGTTGGATTCATTTACAAAACCTTTAACGCAAATTAGGTTCTTTACACAAGCATTCGCTAGCATTGTTTAGATTTAGAGAGGAACGCTTTCTAGAGTTGCATTTGTGTTGAGGATCATTGAAAAGCTACCTTAATCTATGAGAATCAGGAGGCCCCTATTTGATTTCATATTTAAAGTAACATCATTTACTGGAACACTACATGTAGTGGCTTTGTAACTGCTCATAAGAGATGATTCAAGAGCTCCCAACATTTATAAACTAACTCCTCATGAGTTCCATTGTCATTTATTTAGTATGAGCAGGTCCAAATAGGTTAGCACTCTTTTAGATTCTAGAAGGCGAGACGATTTTCCAATTTCCCAATGTTTGCAACATTATCTTAAGCTAGGATCCTACGGTGCATGATTTGGCTAGCCACGAGCTACATTCGGTAAACCACGTGGGAACGCTAGCCATTTCAAACTCGACTCGTGATGGCTTGTGCTTGCTTTCCCATTAGTTGTCGATAAATTTGGTACGAATCAAAAGAAGGCGAACCACCTCCTTAGGCTCGGCTCGTCCTGATCCATAGAAAAATGTGAGTTCGCCACACACTTCAGTAGCGTCCAGATTATAATCATCCATGAGTCAAGCCAAGCTCGTTGAAAAATCTTCCATTTGTAATGCCCCACCTCTTTGACACACCATTACTAACAGCCTGCTTTGCATTAGAATGATATAGATTTGATATTCACTACCCTCAATCACTACTTTTTGACTCATACGTATAAAGCCTAAGCTGAAATTGTTCAAATCGTCAATTTTACTTCGATAGAGCTATCTAACGATAAGATCAACATAAGTTGTTTATCAATCGACGCCACCAATGACTACTTCGATTAATCAACTTCTAATGTACATAATGAATTGATTCAATTGTTTTCAACGTTTTATTGTTGTTCAACACTAACCTCCCCCCACCAAAAAAAAACAACGAACAACAAAATAACATTTTTGGATTGGTTGATTAAATTTATCGGCCATATACCTTCCACATACACATACATCTATGTATGAATATTTGTACATAGAGAGATGAAATACTTCAGTATGATATCATTGTTGAATCAGTTGAACAAAAGAATATATGATAACGGTGACTATATAGACTAAATATTTGCTTTTCTTTTGTTATGTTGAGAGATTATGGTTAGGTTATGCTGTGTACACATATACAATAATGTTCTGTCGGTGTTTTCTGCTCCCCCTCCCCATATTTCTATGCCAACTCTGTTGTTGTTGTTGTAGTAGTCGTAGTATTCCTTACAATCTAGTTGACCTGATTTTTTTTTATGCATCCATCCATCCATCCATCCATCCATCTGTATATCAGCTTTTAATACAAATTCTTGTTGTAACTAAAGCTAAAAAAAAAAAAAAATGAAAGAAGCGCCCCCAATATTATCTTTTGCCTGTCGTCTTTTTCAATTCAATTTATCGGCTCCTATCTTGAACATAACCTCAATATTAGTAACATACAATAGATGGATGGTTGTTTGGGGAGTGAGAGAAAGATTGTTTGTCTTTTTTTTAAGTCTTTATGGCATTTTTATCAAGTTCCTTTTGTATCTAATCATGATGATGATGATGATGATGTGGATCGATCAATTGAAATTGAATCCAATCCGTTTAAGGATTTGATTAAGAAACATTTGTACAAACAATATATTGATTGCTCCAAGATTTCTCTTTTTCTCGCTCTCTCTATCTTTATCTAACACATTTATAGAACAACAGCAACAACAGCAATAGAAGAGAGAAAAAAAAATATAAAAATAAAAAAAGATTGATGATTTTCACTTATAAAACGACATACGTCCTTATAGTTGGAGAATTGATGATAACAAGAATGTGAAAGAGAGTCAGTTTAACCTTAGTAGAAATAAAAAAAAAAAAATGGAGCAAAATAATAAAGAAACGACACCGGAACCTTTCTATCCGGATCAATTCTAATCGATAACAGACTTTTTTCTCATTTCCTTCTCAATTTTTTTTTTCGAAATTGTTTTTTTCTCTATACTAATCTATGTATGTACAGACTGTTCCATCTAATGCTAAAATAGCAGTTCTATTAATAAATGAATATAGGTCAGTGGCACGATATGATTGTGTTTACTAGAAAGCGTATATTGACGTTGACGGTTGCTCATTTCAAATGAGACAAATGTGATAAACAACATGCCACTGACACCAACTACAAGAATACTTTTACTACAGTAGAAATCAGTTCAGTCCTACGCAAGTCGAAAACTGCATCATCATCCCCAATTCTACAACTCATAGGTTAAAGTTGTTTCAGCGCTCTCAAACATCGTGACGTGGGGGAAGGGGGTACAAAGTAGGATAGATAACGTACTTGCTCACAAATACGTAAAAACCAAATACGTATGTGCTGTTCAAGTACTGTCAATCCGCTCCACTCTCTTTAGTTTGGCGACGTCAGCGACTGCTCATATAATCATCCAGCAATATCACTGCCATCTCTATATCTACCAGACCGTCAGATCGGCAGTTGATCCCCAAGTTTCTTGATTTTGAATCTAGCATGTTGAAATAGAGTTCAGCCGTTAGTGATGTCATCCACTCCATTATGGATTCGTATAAGATCAATCAAACCTATAGAGTCCTAGCATGCTGTAACCCCCACCACTTCAACCGTTCAGAGCTCTCTATCGTTTTTTTCCCGGTCATAATTAGTAGAACTGTAGCGTTAGATGGAACAGTCTGTATATTAAAATAAACATAATTATGGAAGTAATAAAAGGTGGAGTTGAAATTAAATTATTTAAATACTGTATGGTCATAAATATGCCAATTAACAGAAATTCAACGATGAAATATTGTCAAGTTACCGGAAACAGTTCCGGATGTTGATGAAAAGGTCACAGTAGGGATTTAATTTATAACAATAATAATAATAATAATATGTAAATGTTTGTATTTTGAACTTTACTATACATGTATGTTGGGGGTATAGACTATAGCGCCATCTACACAATTAAAATTTTTTTTAGGTTAGGTAATTATAACCTTTAAAAGTTGGACGTATGTTTTGCTTTGTTTCTGCTACTAGATTTTAAGGGTTGATAGTTGAAATATTGGTGATGACAGTAACATTACTCTAATAACTTCAAACCAATAGAGAGAAGAGTCACACTATTGGAGAACAAATTGAATTTTGACTTTTGTTCTTCTCATCTTGCATTCTTATTGTTGTTTACTTTCTATTTGTTTTGTTTTACGTTTCGTTTCTTTTGGTGCTGTTATTTCCAGATTCAATCGTTTCCAGTATTCTATCAATAAAACGTGTTGTGTATGTTTTTTTTGTCTAACTTATTTTTCTACCCTTATCCTGCTGCACCCCTTATAAGTCTCACTCTTTCTATAAGAATGCTTTTAGTTTTGAGGTTATCGTAACATATTAAAAACAATAATTTATTCCAGTGGATAACCATTAGCGTTATCGCTCTAATACAGCTCGAAAACTATCGTAATCCCGGTATAAACCTTTCACCCCCTAGACATCCCTAACCACTACCCCCCCACCCTCCCAAGCGATGTGTACGTCTATTGATCAATAACGCATTCATCCCCAAGGGTGTTGGATCTTTTGCAATGGCCCTACTATTACACCCGCCTCACCGTCTGTCCAACCGTGCCATACTATTGTACCAGTGAACGACAGACAACAACAACCCTTAAAAGACACATTTTCTATCCTTTATCAATCTATAAGTGTTTGATTGGTGAAAATAGAAAAAGAGAAAAAAACGCTTTAAATCATATACATTTATATGTAACGTAATGAGGCAAATGACATGACACGTGCAACCGGGCAAAATATAAGGGTAGATTTTCTATAAGGGTAAAATCGTATATATTTATACGGATATACAGTATATTCGTGTGTGATAAATACTGGAACTAAGAGACGAAACTAGAGAGAGAGAGAGAAAGAGAGTAGTGAAGGGGTTGGTTGTTGACACCATCTCTTTTAAAGGGGTTGTTATAGTAGTACAATACAACAATTTATACAAAAACCCTAATTTTCTTTATAAAGAAAAACAACTAAAACGTTAAGAATTATATAATCAGATGGGGGTGGAAATATTTTTCAAATACCCCCCCCCCCTCATTTCATCCCTTACCAACATTAAATTTTTGGAATGTTGTATACATCGAAGTAAATATTTTCCACGAACGTTGAAGAACTTTTCAAACACATACACACACACACACAGATACAAATACACAGTAGGGAGTTTCTTCTCAGCTTATTAACAAAAGCAGCGAGAGCTTGGTGGTGAGGTTTTATACGTTTATAGGGGTTGGGGGGTGGTAATTTTGGTAGTAACAAACACCTACAAAGAAGGAACTAGACATCGTCGTCGTCGACGTCGTCTTGTGGGTAGTATACTATGCGGAAACATAACCAACTTTTTGCATAAATATTAATTCCATTATTATTCGAAGTTTATAAATTTTAATCAGATGTACAAACAATAATAAGTACATCTTGATTACTATTATTATGATTTGGCGTTGTTTCATTTTAGATAGGAACAGATAATTGAGGCAACGTTCTTTAGTTGTATGCGGTAGATTAAATGACGTAGTGGATGGGGGGGATATTCAAAATCGTCCAATAATATTGAAGGTCAAATATATGGGCGTGGTTATCCATAATATTACCGCATTTGTCGGTGTTTATCTCTTGTTAGAGATGCAAAGTTAGGGATTATAATTGGGAGAAAGAGGGTATTTATCCAAAAAAAAGAAAAAAGAAAAAATTTCGTAAGAACTTCCAGAAGACGGGATGATTTTGCAAATGCCCCATCAACTCTTGACTTATACATGCAAAGTCTTAGAGATGCAAGGGTTGTAATTGGGTGAAAGAGGGTCTTCTAGAAGTGGAGATGATTTTGTGAATCCCCCAATAGTCTTGACTGTCCACAATCATTGGTTACTGTGGCACACTCAATTCTTGGCTAAAAACCGAAACTGTTTCATCTTAGAGATGCAAAGTTAAGGGTTGTAATTGGAAGAAAGAGGGTATTTATCAATTTCATACTAGCTTCCAGAAGATAAGATGATTTTGCAAATTCCCCAACAACTCTTGTCTAAAAGCCAAAACTGTCTCGTCTTACAATTAGAGATGCAAAGTTAGGGGTTATAATTGGTAGAAAGATGGTATTTATATAAAAAAAAACAATTTCATAGGAACTTCTAGAAGATGGGATGATTTTGTAAATACCCCAACAACCCTTGGCTCATACATGCAAAGTCTTAGAGATGCACAGTTAAGGGTTGTAATTGGGTGAAAGAGGGGGTATTTATCAAATAAAAACCCCAATTTCATAGGGGCTTCCAGAAGATAAGATGATTTTGCAAATGCCCCAACAACTCTTGTCTAAAAGCCAAAACTGTCTCGTCTCAAAGATGCATAGTTAAGTGTTGTAATTGGGCGAAAGAGGGACATCTGGAAGTGGAGATGATTTTGTAATTTCCCCAACATTTGCAACACTGTCTTGATTGTCCACAATCATTTTTTACTGTGGCACAGTCGATTCTTGACCAGAAACCAAAACTGTCTCATCTTAGAGATGCAAAGTTAAGGGTCGTAATTGGTAGAAACAGAGGGTATTGATAAAAACAAAACAATTTCATAGGGACTTCCAGAAAATGGGGTGATTTTGCAAATACCCCAACAACTCTTGGCTCATACATGCAAAGTCTTAGAGATTCACAGTTAAGGGTTGTAATTGGGTGAAAGAGGGGCTTCTGGAAGTGGAGATGATTTTGTAAATCCCTCAACATTTGCAACACTGTCTTGACTGTCCACAATTATTGGTTACTGTGGCACAGTCAATTCTTGCCTAAAAACCGAAACTTTCATCTTAGAGATGCAAAGTTAAGGGTTGTAATTGGGAGAAACAAAGGGTATTTATCAAATTCATAGGGGATTCCAGAAGATAAGATGATTTTGCAAATTCCCCAACAATTCTTGTCTAAAAGCCAAAACTGTCTCGTCTTAGAGATGCACACAAAGTTGAGTGTTGTAATTGGGTGAAAGAGGGATTTCTGGAAGTGGAGATGATTTTGTAAATCCCCCAACATTTGCAACTATCCACAATCATTTTTTACTGTGGCACAGTTAATTCTTAACCAGAAACCAAAACTGTCTCATCTTAGAGGTGCAAAGTTAAGGGCCGTAATTGGTAGAAACAGAGGGTATTTATCATAAAAAAATCCCAATTTCATAGAGGCTTCCAGAACATAAGATGATTTTGCAAATACCCCAACAACTCTTGGCCCATACAGGCAAAGTCTTAGAGATTCACAGTTAAGGGTTGTGATTGGGTGAAAGAGGGGCTTCTGGAAGTGGAGATGATTTTGTGAAACCCCCAACATTTGTAACACTGTCTTGATTGTTCACAATTATTGGTTACTGTGGCACAGTCAATTCTTGACTAAAAACCAAAACTGTTTCATCTTAGAGATGCAAAGTTAAGGGTTGTAATTGGGAGAAACAAAGGGTATTTATCAAATTCATAGGGGATTCCAGAAGATAAGATGATTTTGCAAATTCCCCAACAATTCTTGTCTAAAAGCCAAAACTGTCTCGTCTTAGAGATGCACACAAAGTTGAGTGTTGTAATTGGGTGAACGAGGGATTTCTGGAAGTGGAGATGATTTTGTAAATCCCCCAACATTTGCAACTATCCACAATCATTTTTAACTGTGGCACAGTCAATTCTTAACCAGAAACCAAAACTGTCTCATCTTAGAGGTGCAAAGTTAAGGGCCGTAATTGGTAGAAACAGAGGGTATTTATCATAAAAAAATCCCAATTTCATAGAGGCTTCCAGAAAATAAGATGATTTTGCAAATACCCCAACAACTCTTGGCCCATACATGCAAAGTCTTAGAAATTCACAGTTAAGGGTTGTAATTGGGTGAAAGAGGGGCTTCTGGAAGTGGAGATGATTTTGTGAAACCCCCAACATTTGTAACACTGTCTTGATTGTTCACAATTATTGGTTACTGTGGCACAGTCAATTCTTGACTAAAAACCGAAACTCTCATCTTAGAGATGCAAAGTTAAGGGTTGTAATTGGGTGAAAGAGAGTATTTATCAAATAAAAACCCCAATTTCATAGGGGCTTCCAAAAGATAAGATGATTTTGCAAATACCCCAACAACTCTTGTCTAAAAGCCAAAACTGTCTCGTCTTAGAGATGCACACAAAGTTAAGTGTTGTAATTGGGTGAAAGAGGGATTTCTGGAAGTGGAGATGATTTTGTAAATCCCCCAACATTTGCAACTATCCACAATCATTTTTTACTGTGACACAGTTAATTCTTGACCAAAAACCGAAACTGTCTGATCTTAGAGATGCAAATTAAGGGTTGTAATTGGGAGAAAGAGGGTATTTATCATGCAAAAACCCCAATTTCATAGGGGCTCCGAAAGATAAGATGATTTTGCAAATGCCCCAACAACTCTTGGCTGATAGATGCAAAGTCTTAGAGATGCAAGGGTTGTAATTGGGTGAAAGAGGGGCTTCTGGAAGTGGAGATGATTTTGTAAATCCCTCAACATTTGCAACTATCCACAATCTTTTTTAACACAGTTAATTCTTGACCAAAAACCGAAACTATCTCATCTTAAAGATGCAAACTTAAAGGTTTTAATTGGGTGAAAAAAAGGCTTTTGTGTAAAAAATTTTGTTAATTACAACAGGATACGTATCAAAGTGAAAAAATGGGTTCAAGTTCGAATTCAAGTCTCCACCACCCTTTACAACTTCATTGTAAACTCCCAACCTCCCCCAATCGGTCCATCTTCTCCACCACATCTAAACAAGTCAATATGTGTATTTATTTCCGCTTCCGTTTTCCATGCAATATTGCTGGCGGTATCACAACAGGAAAAAAAAAGAGAGGAAGAAAAGAAAACAAACGTTAACGACAACACACCGTTCGTGCGGAAATGAAAATAACCACAACAATGTTGGTAGAGAACCTTTACCAATAATAGACAACAACAACAACAACATTAATATTTTATTGAATTCAATTAGATTAACGATAGCACTGCGACATCTTGTTGAGATTTTGAAGGGTGTAGACTAAAATATTTGAGGGTAGTTTGAAGGGTGGTTTTGTATTTTTTTTTATTTTTTTTGTTATCGTAAGTTAAAATGACCGATGACTATCCGGAAAAAATCCCTTAAACACCACAATCTAGCGATCTTGTCCTTCTATAGAGAGTATAACGGTCGATCGGTTCCAGTTCTTAGTAAGCATATAACTGATAAGACTTTTGTTTGTTGTTCATAGGGGTAGTTCAACAGATCCAGACACAATTTTCTCTTCAGATCACCACATTTTCTTATTTTTATCAAAGATAGAAGTGTGAACGAACGAACGAACGATAGAAAGAAAGAAAAACCAAAATAAAAACTGACCCTCTATTTGTTGGTTTTCTTATGCAAAATACGTGAATAGACAAAGATAGAGATTGTGGTAATGCAATATGATTGCAGTTATTGTTTTATGACACGCAATAAGATTTGGACGGACGAATTATCTAATTGTGGAAATTTCCGATTGTTCATCCCACTGCTCTCTCTATCTCTCTCTCTCTCTCTCTCTCTGGTGATAATAATCGTTATCTATGATTAAGAAACAGATAAATGATTTATAAGATGAAATATGAGCATTTACAATATAAGTTATTCATATTGAATATTATCTGTCCTTTGGGGGATGTTTTGGGGATGGTTATGATCTTATATCTACCGATGTTAGCAATTGTGTCGTTATAAACATTTTTATGCCAACATCGTTAAATGTTTCTGCTCCTCCTCTTCCCACTTCTTTTCAGCATTCTCCTACCCACCCTATTGCAATATAAAAAATATACAGTCCAAGAATTAATAGGATCGTTTACCCGTATGTTTAGGGGTTGTTTTTATTGGTTTTCACAGTCATTTATTTTAAATTAAACGATAAATGTTGGTAGCAATAAAGAATTTGTTGTTTAATTTTTTTCTATTAAGGATAGAAAGGAGGAGGAGGAGGAGGAGGAGGAGTAGCAGGAGAATCTATAAAACAATCCATTTCCATGCTTTTAAATCCAGAATTTGTTTCGGGAGAAGGAAACACGTCATTCTGTGTTAAATTCTTACAATTAGAAACGAGTAGAGCGTAAGCGCTTAGTTCTTCTTTTTCTTTTCCCTTCAATGATTTCTAGTAGACGGAGAGAGATATTTTCCGGTAGCGTCTTAATTGTGAATTGTCGAACTTATTTGTTGGTTAGTGGTGGTGATAGTAGTAGTAGTAGTAGTTTTCATCTTCTTCCATCCACAGTTTCTCTCTCTCTTTGTCTAGTTGATTGTAGGAATTAAAAGACGTTTTGGTAGTAGTGTTCAAGGTCATTGAAATCTATACAAGTTTTATGGAGCGACAATTAATCGTTGATTTTTTTGTTTTGTTTTGTTTCAGATACGATCAGTGCTCAACAAAAATGTTGTCGGAGATTAATTTAAATTCACCATTATGGAGAATTTTCATTATTTTATCACTAACTGTCTCATCTATACAAGGTAAGTTTTATTTTTATTATTATTATTATTATTGTTGTATTGTAGAAATCATGAATTCTTGAATTCCACCCTCTATACGTCTGACATCTAATATCTGTAAAACATACATACAATAAAAGGCGAGATTTTAAAAAGAATCCTGTCTCTAGCTGCTGCATATATTGTTGTTATTGAACCACCTAGAATCATCCCTGAAATTTCTATTTACTACCCCCACAAACAATCAAATAATTCAAATGTAAACATACCTGATTTTTCTCTCTCTCTCTCTCACACACACACACACACACACATATATGAAATTGTCAAGTTTTCTATTTATCTATCTGTCTCTGTATTTGTGTGTGTGTGTGTGTGTGTTATCTTCATTTCGTGTTTGTTTGTTTTTCAATCGATTTTCATTTAAGATTCGTTTGTAAAAGATGAATCTTCAAGCAAACATATAGGAAAAGCTTTCAAATGAAATTTTAGGCACGTTATTGTTGTTGTTGTTATTATCATGACTATCACAGCAAATATGTGTTTTTGTTTGTTCAATTCTACGAGTATGTAGCCACGTATACAAAATTTAATGCAGTTAGGTAACGCATGGAACACGTGCGTCAAGCGCATGCGTTTAACCTATCCATTCCTAAGCTGTCAAGCGCATGCGTTTAACCTATACATTCCTAAGCTGTCAAGCGCATGCGCAATTTAATATCGTATCATCTACCAGTCTGCCCTTCCTAGAAACAGTACAGAATTGTGGGTAAGAACGAATTTTAAAGTAGCCCTCTCTTCTTTCAATTTCACACAATTTAAGTAAACTGTGCAATAGGAAGATGTTGAGGAAAGTAATTGAATTATAGGAATTTGTCCCCTGCTTTGGTCCACCTTTTCATCCGTTTGGCGATTTTCGGATACCTTCTAGAAACTGTATGGTGTGGCTCTCATCTACATTTTTGACCTTACAAATGTTCTTTCAAAGTCCCCCAAACAGATGAAAACTCGAATTTTAGAGCACGTTCCCATACTTCTTTTGGGATCAGTCCTAAACTTTGTTACTCTATACTGACAGATGGTTAGTGTTTAGTGTTTTTCTACTAAAAGTGTCTCGATTTAGGGTCATTAGCATATCAAAAGATGACCTTCCCATTGGAGGGTAATGGCTTCTCACCGCAATGATTGTCTTTTACTCTTTACTCTTCAGTTTGTGATGGTATTTCGTCTTATAGTTCGATGAAGAAAAGTGTCTGCTTCATGAGCGGCCTAAATGTTTTTTACAAATTGTTTGTGGTTATTCTTCTATTTCACGGTCTCAATTAGTCATTCTTTTTCGCTTATTCGTAACTCTACTCTGGTTCAAGCGTCCACATTGTAGGAGCTCTACGATTTTGTGTTGCGCACACTTTTCCAAGGGATTTTAGAATCAAATTTAGAGACTTTATTTTATATGCCCCGTCTACTTATCGAAGAAACAATTGAAAATTGTGGGTAGGGACGTACTTTAAAGTAGCCCCTCGTTCAATTTCACGATACCGTACACAATACGTGAATCAGTCTAGAATTGTGGATAGGGACAAATGTAATCATTACGTTTATGTATGAAAAAAAGAAGAAGATGCCTTAATGGGTAACCTCCTGGTGAACATCATTACACTAATAGATGTGCATGTATTTTACTAAAACAATACAGAAAAAAAAAACTACACAACAGACGTGCATGTATAGCAGCGTATATACATGTCTCTTGGAAATAATGAAATTTCTCAAAGAATACCACTATTATCCTTTACGTCGTTTTATAACCAAGAGAACTATTGTTAAACTTTTACTGTCTTTGTCACATTTTTTTTTTTATGTTGCAAGTATGTCATGAACTTTATGCAAAAAGCTCATTTTATTGTCATCTCTTTACATAAAACTTGGAGAAGTAGCAACAAAAAAAACAAACATTGAAAAAACAAGAGAAGAAGAATTATTGAATCGTAATATCAACAATAATCAAAAGAAAGAAAGAGAGAGAGAGAGAGAATGGCTAATTTGCCAAAACTTTGAATGAACTGGATGCGGTTTTCGTTTATATTGGAATTATAAACTGTTTGGAAGAGAGTGAGAGAGAGGGAGAGAGATGGATGATGTGTGTGTGTGTTGTGTATACATCCATCTTTTTTTCCCCATCCGTTTTCATTGTTTAAAGTCTATATTGACATCTCTATTTACCACTTTCCTAGGCCAACTAGATGTAATAATAGAATTAATTTTACTCTTTGTTTTATCTAAACGTATAACGGATATTCTCATATAAAGGTTATGTTAGTAATGAGTCACTGACCAACAAAAAAAAAACTTGTACTTTAATTAATAACAACAATCTATAAAGTTTACTTTACACATTTCCTGTATGTAGGTACAATTGTTATCACTATTGTTGTTATTACTTAAGCTAGTTAAGAGAAATTCAATAGGTGATGAATCAGACTGATGGTGTGGTAGCTATATTCATAGTTTAAAGCATGATTTATAAGAATTCCCATTTAGCTTCCACTTACCATCAAATTTGGATGATAGATTATCAGATTGTGAGTTGCTACCATGGACTTATCCGAATCCCAATTCTAAACAACGGTGAAGTTTCGTACACACCAAGTTTGAAAGACAAAGAATAGCGCCAGGGCAGGTGTCTTTTTCTAACTTTCTGCGCATGCGCATTCACATTATATAGGCAGTGTTCGTTGCCGTCTTTAATAATGAGACATGCGCCTTGGAGACCTACTGCACATCATTAAATTTTTCCAATTTCTAATCATATGCGCATGCGTAGTAAGTCTCCAAGGCGCATGTCTCATTATTAAAGACGACAACGAAGTTCAAAGAACACTCCGTACTTAGCAACACTAATTCACGATCAGTTAGAAAGAATAAGATTGCCCCGGCACAAACTATCTGTCTCTAAAAGTGGTAGGCTACACTCCAACCCCCTAACGTTATTCGGAGTCCATGGTTGCTATACACAGTTATACGTAGAGTACGTAAAAGTAGACACTATGCTGATGTTGTAATTATGCGGAAGAGTAGACGCTATGCTGATGTTCATAATTTCAACCTTGTTTTACGTTACTGGATTAAGTCTGGATTAAAAAGGTTGCTGCTTGTTGATGTTTTTAAGCTATCTGTTAAAGCTAGTCTGTAGAACTACACTGGTACCAATCCTTCGTTGTCGGGCTACCATCGTTGAAGCACGAATGTGGTGTTAGGCTAGTAGACTAACCTACAATAGTCATTCCTATCCGACATTCTACCACGTTTATTCGTTAGTAAGCAAATTGTCTTCTATAAGTCTTAAGTTAAGCGCGATGGTGTTAACGCTTCGAGAAACCATAAGGAGGACTTGTTGGAACAATTATTTGGATCCGTTGTGGGAGTCTGAGTAATCGTACGCATCCGATTGTAGTCCCACAATTAAATCTTCAAAGTGGACTATGAATGCTTACCTTAAGATTGAAGGATTGAACGCTACGGCGTTAAAATGTCGCTTGAAAACGCTTATCACCACTATTCACCGTACGTATACATTTTTGTTTACTCATCCAATATCCAATTATTTACAACAAATATAGAAGCCAGGGGCTTAATATCTTGATCCGACTCTGTTTCGACTATTATTATCAAAAAACCAGTGTTTCCCAACCGGTGTGCTGAGAGGCATACATGAGAGGATTGTAGGTGTGACGCTAATTGGGTTTATGGTTCGCATCCGATTTTTATGGACCCAAAAATGGGGGGAAAAATGCCGCTAATCCAAAAAGTTTGGTAAACACTGATCGAAACTATTACAAAATTGTAATAAAATACAAAATAAAGATATTTGTTCGAAATAGTTTCTTGACCTTATTTGAGTTGTCGAGAGCTCTCTAATATAAAAGTTTCAAGTTGAAACAGGTCTCTTAAGACACAGACTATCTTCAAATACTTGAGATAATATCATTAGATAGAAACAATAATAATAATAATAATAATGATAATAACAAGAGCCGCTATTATTGTAGACTATCGAATCAAGAATCAAGTTGGCATTGAAAAATCACAATAACTATGTTTACATCATGCTACGATTATTTAATAGTTTTACTATAATTTAAGATGAGGTGTAAACGTAGTCAATTCGGTTATTAGTATTTCAACAATCCCATTTCGTTCTATCTATCTTTGTATATATAGATGTGTCTGTGTATATTAATAGTTCTTATCTACTATTACTGGGATATGGGTAGTTCGATTTCCGGTTATGATGGTAGATTCAAACAGTTACAGCCTTTCGATTTCCTATTTCCTGGATACTAGTTTCTCTTATTTTTCAATATTTCTATCCGGATTAGTTTGAAATGATGATCATGAAATTACCCCTAAAATATCCCCAATAATTTTAGATCAAAACCGGATATTATTGATTTCTATCATCATCATTATGATGTAAACATACTCATTCGTGTATGTGTGTGTGTGTGTATTCACATAAATTAGACATTCTTCAGATTTATCAAAACCACTAAAACCACTCTACAACATTCATCATTCTCTAAACCCCTCCCCTATTTTACCTTATTAACAAAACCCTAAATCAGAAACCCTTGATTTTATTAATAAAATAGTAGTTGTAATTGTTTGTTAATAAGGGATGAAATTTAACACAATGTGACAATTTTCTACCACATTTCAATCAATTATTATCATTTTTTTTTTAATCAATTTTGACATTAATAGTCAGTAGTGTAGGAATTCTTCTATGTGAACGTAATTATATGTGGGGGTTGGGGGGTGGTTGATAGAGTGTTGTAAGATTGGGGGTAAGGCACAGTATGGAACATCTTTGCAATTCCCATACATTACGGACACGTAATATCCGACGAATGTGAATTATCCCCTCATCACCCCTTATGTGCTCCAAAAACCCTTTAATCTTAACTTAATCCATATACATATCCATCAAGTATAATCAATTTAACAATCAAGATTGTCAGTTGTTTTTTCTCTGTTGTTAGCACAAACCCACCCCTTTTCCACATTTCTATCACCCTATAATGGAGGATTTGATTAAAACTTTGTGGGTAGTTTCTTGTATGTTTTATGTCGCCCATATTAACCCTTTCTACATATATATATGTTGTAGTAACTTTAATTAAAGTTGTGTTTTCGTTATACATAGAACTTCAAAAAAAAAACCAACAAGGAAGAAGTTTATTTAGATAAGAACCTAGTTTGGTGTGAATCGATCTTTAAACCACTTATTGGTCAACAATAGAAACGCAAATCCACCCCTAAATATAATCGATTCTAAAAGAATCAAATAACAAATCTTTTGAATAGGGGTGGTAGTGGTAGTGGGGGGATGGTCTGAGTTAATAGTTTGACAAACGTATTTTATCGGAATTGTGTATTGTGTA
Source organism: Lydus trimaculatus (assembly GCA_037414755.1). Lineage (NCBI taxonomy): Eukaryota > Metazoa > Arthropoda > Insecta > Coleoptera > Meloidae > Lydus > Lydus trimaculatus. The sequence continues at coordinate 3,813 of JAZBGY010001088.1, read as the reverse complement.
TTGGATAAAAGGGGCACCCCTATTGTGTTCTAATAAATTTGACTGTGAATGAATGAATCATAGATGTCCTGTTGTGAATCTTATTTATTTGAGCCAAAAACCAACCCTTTAATTGAAATTATTTTAGTAGTAGAAAATAAAAATAAAGAAATTTCATCATCTTTACATCCTCCATCCCTCAAATTGTAAAATGGGTAGTAAACCAAGTCACATTGGACAAATTTATAACGTCGTTAAAACCAAACTCGAATTAATTCAGTTAAGTGGGTAGTTAAAGCTTATCAGTGATAAAGATAGAAGTAGCGCGAGAGACAAAGAAAGAGAGAGAGATTTTCGTTTTGGGGGTAGTTTCACCAAATGTAAGTAATAATTAATATAACCCTGTACATTCTTTTCCCTTAACTAATCTGTAATGTTGAATGATTAAAAACAAGAAAGAAAGATAGATAGATAGATGGCCAAATAGAAAGAGAGGCTTATTTTAACTATCCTGTAAACGATCTTACCAATTTGTGTGATTGGTTTGATTTCATTCTTTCTTTATAGATCGTTTATGGGGGGGTGAGGGTGAGAAGAAGTAGAAGGGTGACTTTCGATCTTTCTCTTTATTTGATAACGAATTTTGATGATTGTATCATTTTTTCTCTCTCTTTCTTTATCTATCTATAGAGTGACATCTGGTTTCTTATTTCTCTCCCTACTACAATCATTGTCATTTCTCCACTTAGCCATGTAATAGAAAATTTTGCGAATTGTTCATATGTCGAGTACCTACTATTCTCAATTACGTAAAGTTCATTCTATTGTTAGATGATTATTGTCTATCTTTATCTTTACTAGTAGAGTTAAAACAAAAGGACTTGTGTGTGTACCTTTTCATCTTGACTATAACTAGCGATAAATGAGCGAGATAGAGTTTAAGGGGGGAAGGTAGGTAATTCACGTAGCCACTCGATCTTGAATTTCTCTGTAATTCCTTGCAAGTTTTCAAGTAGCTCAGTAAATACACAAGAAGGGGGAGATTTGAAACAATAACACTGCACTAGAACAATTTTTTTTTTTTTTTTGTTAATAGAAGAGTTCAAGGGGCAGAATTGGGTCACTGGGGAAGGAAAGAATTGGTTAGTAATGAGTGAGTCTCTCTTGGAGTGTTAGATAGAAGTAGTAGTAGCACTGAGATAATTGGTAAAAAAAAAAATATATAGGAGCTATTTGAGACGAATTGTGGTGTGGGAGAAGGTGAAGTTGTGTTTATAGTTGGGTAACCTTATGCAAGTTCCTATTGTCGTGGGTCCCTATAAGTTGTAAATCTTAAGTTAGGCTTTAAGTCTTTTTGTTTGTTTGGTGAAATGGTTGGGGGCGGGGGGAGGTTTTAAACGCAACCAAATACTAATTATTAAGCTGAATTGTTGTTTGGGTAGCCTCGAAAGAATTTGCACACTCTTCTACTCCTGTATTTCTTCCACAGCATTATGCAAGTGCATGTCAGCGAGTATGAACTTGTTCGCTTAAATACGAAAGCCTTAGACCTTTTACAATCTTTTTTTTCTATTAGCATCCTTTAAGTTAGAGCTGTGCAAAAGTAGTGAGTGATAGTTACTTAACTGTGCAAAAGAGATAAGTTTTAGGTCAGTTATAAAGGAAAGACGCTACTAGCTTTTATTAGCCTATAGATTCCGCAAGCTTTATTTGGATGACCTTGTACAAATAAGCTTCACGCTCTTTTACTCCCTTGTTTGCCCAAAAACAGTATTTGCAATAATTTTTTCGCCAAACAAAGAGATATTGAGTCAGGGAACGCATCTAAAGTCACAAGTGGTGTAAGAGCATTAAGTGACAGTTAATTTTAAAGGATCCTCTTCCGTCAAAAAAAGGCTTCAAGGCAGGGAGCAGAGTGAGTGGAGCTTCTTGTGTAGTCTCTAGAGTTTTACTCCATAACTATGAAGAGTAAACTTGTTGACTAACACTTTTCCACCCCCTGAAGCAATTTCTAGACGAGTTTCCACTGGTTTTTTTTTTGTGGAGTATGAAAGAAAAGTTGCTCCACAACTGTATCCGTTTAAATTGAAGGAATTTGTGAATAATAAGGGTGAATTCATTGGCTCAAACACCCTTCCTAGTAGTAATAGTAGTAGTAGTAGATTGTATCTTTTCTATGTGAAACTTTGAAAAGTTCCATCTTGTTTCACTCTCATTCTGACTTTGATTTAATAGAAAACGTTCCAGTGATGAATTCTAAAGACTACACGAATATAATCACAAAACGTTATCCTTCTTAATCTCCAATTACAGAACTGAAATCCGGGTAACCGAAACGGTGTCAGAGAGTGAAGGGGTGGGTAAATTCTTAACTCCCTCAAACTACTACTATTAGTGGAGTTCTATTATTATTATATCGTCATAGTGTGAGGAGTAACCCAATCCAACTATTGCTATTATTGTTGCTCAAACCATTTTGATCAAGGGAGTGGATACCTAAACAAACAAAATATCGTAACGTTTACATATTACGATCAGGCACTTGTGTAAACTGATTAATGTTATTTGACAATGGAATTGCCTACTGTATATCTAATGTTTTCGCACCAAATTCACACACTGTACCTGTGTGTGTGTGTGTGTGAATGTGAATATGTAGAGAGATCGTCAGGTGATGGGATTTATTGATTTAGATTTCAATTATAAGACAATTTTAGAAAACTACCCTAAAAATATTAGAGAAATTCTCGGTTGTGTTTACTTAACAGATTAAACCTACAATGGGGTTATAATCTTTTTTCGCCCTATCCCTCTCTTCCTCTTCCCCTATCAAATTCACCTACTGTTTTACTACTGTTCGTTAGTGGTTCGAAAAGAATGTGACCTGGTTTTTCGACAGTTTCGCTAGAAGGGAAAAAAGTATTACTGTTATTCACAGGAAAAAGTATAGTTACAATTCCCGTCTCTTTCACCCTCTTATTCCTTGTTAATGGACGATATATATCCTAACGGTGGTGGTGGTAGTTGTGTAGTAGTTGTAGTAGGACAAAATTGCAACCTCTTTTCCTTATCGATCGTTTTACTGCTGACTACTACTACTACACACATACATAGAGTCAACCTCAAGGTTCATTCTTCCAACCCTTATATGTAGTTGGCGGGACCTATAATTGCATGCCACTTTATCAACTTCATTAGTGCCCTTGTGGGAATAATTCAATAGTTGGATATTAGGTGAAATGAAATTGGTTTTTTTTGTTTTTGGTGATGCTTTATATATTTTATATTAATAATTAGTTATTAGGACAATTAACAAAAAAATTTGTTTAATGCAACAGTTTGGGTTTAATTGGGTAAAACTTTTTTTTTTTTTTTTTTTTTTTTTTTTTTTTTTTTTTTTTTTTTTTTTTTTTTTTTTTTGCCTCAGTATAATATAATTTTTTGGCAATCTTGTGGTAGGGGAGCAGAAAGGTCTTAATAAATGTTTTCCCAAACAAATCATTACACAACGATTAATCGTTTATAATTAGAAGTGTAATTAAGGTGTTGTTGGTGTTTACAGTTCCCAAATAACCCTAAGTTTAAATCTACCCTTCCTTCCCATCCACTATTCCCAAAAGATTTTCTTAATAACTTATATAAGATTTCTGGGGTAAGTTTGTTGTTGTTGTTGTTGTTGTTTTTGGGACTTCAATCAATCAATCAATTTTTGTGCACCACCCTGTCTTCATTTAGTTTTTAGTAGATATCTGGAAGGCAAACATCGGATTTCATTAAATTCGTACATTTACCCCTTTAGGGAATCATATTGGGGGGGGGGGTAAATCCTTTTGT
>JAZBGY010001087.1:12827-29821 GCA_037414755.1 Lydus trimaculatus | reverse complement strand
GTTATGTTGGTTAGTGACATTTCTGTCATTTGAAATTTTATGATAGAATCTTGGATATACTATAGAAAGATCTCTTCTATATAATATGTGTATGCGCATCCGCAGAAAGTTAGAAAGAGACAACTTACCATGGCGCTATACTCTGTCCTTAAAACTTGGTGTGTACGAAACTCTACCGTTGTTTAACATGGGGATTCGGAGTCCATTTATCATAAGTCCATGGGTGGAACCGATACTTATCTCCATCTCATTTGATCATTGCATCTGCAAGTACATTTTCTATCCTACTCTGTCGCCCCATTCCCCACGTTGCTGATCATTATTCATCAATGAGTGCTATTTTAAGTTCGACAATCCCTCATCTTTTTGGATCTTCTTTTTTACAAGTACTGCAGACTTTCGCTAGTTCGGCGCATAACAAACTAGGGGTAAGTTATTACAAAATATGTATTGTTTGTCTTGGGGACATGAATACATGCACTATCCTTCTGTGTTCGATCGCAAGAAGCCACAGCAACACCGGATTAGCGATAGGGCCGGATTATACAGAGAAACTTCAGTATACTGTTTTCCTAGTTTAATTCGTAAATAAGGGATTTACGAAGTTGAATACTTTTACCTAAAACACTCTGTATAACACAATTTCCATTTCTATTTATCTATCTTACAACTTACAAAAAAAAACTTTCTATAATAAGAATCGATTTCTCTATAATAGGTTTCTGTTATAAAATGAAATTTATTAGATTATTAAATTATTACTGATTTTGGTAGGTTGTTTTTTTTTCTTTCTGTCATTTACTTCATCATCTCTTTCATATTAAAACCATTAATTTTTATCAAATATGCAAATATTGCTCTAGAAAAAAAATCAAGTTTACTTTTAATATTATATAGCTTTCATTCATTTTAAAATATAAATAAATAAATAAATAAATAAAAAATACTTTCACTACTTTTATAGCTACATTTGTCATCTTCCAAATTTTCATTTTGATAAGTTGTAGATTGTATTACAACTTTCTTTTATAATAAATAAACAGGTGGATAATAAAATAAAAATTAATAAATTAGCAATTATAATAAATTCAAAATAAATATTTAGATTGTGATTGTTAATAATAATAAAGAATTATAATAGATTTATGTTAAAATAGGGTCAATATACTGACAATAAAAATATGAGGGGAGACCATGAAATAAATAAAATTTCTCTTGAACTTGAACCAAACACAAATCTATATTATTTATTATAATAATGATGTATCTCTCTACTCTAGTATAGATTTATTACAATTTAATAAAACATAAACAAACAGACACACATATAGGACACAGAATAAAATCATTAATTATAATCGATTTTATCAAACTGTTGTTTGTTAAATGACAAATAAAATTGTTGTTATAATATATGTAGAGACAGAACTGGTCTGGGTGTATAGTTTTATCATGGTGAAAAATGGCAACAAATTTTATTAGAAATAACTATTTATACCTGTTCTAAATTTAACAAAAACCCTTAAAAATACCAACAACATGCTATAAATTCTTTAGTTATCGTTCAATTTCCTCCTATTTGTTGTTGTTTGTTTCCTGTTATTAGTTTGAATTAGTTCCAGAAATATTTCATGAAACATGTCCTATCTGTGTGTATATACCTACAGTGTTGGTTTTTCTAATATTGCAAAAATACCAATAACAAATGTAGTTCGATCTTTGTCTGATAAATTTGCCTGCAAATGTTCCACTACAATCATGACAAAGATGCAAGCTCTAAGGGTGGGTGGAATTCTTATATGTTTATCTCATTCTAACTTATGTGAAACCCCTAAGAGTTCGCATTTGAAAAACCAACACTGTATGTAAGTATTGGCATTTTATTCAATTTTAATTGATAATTGGTAGGAAGTCAGTTTAATATCTGCATATGTGCAAGTATCAATTAGTGTTTTTGTTGTTTATTAAAATTAATAATAAAAAAAACAAAACTTCCAGTATAGATTTATATGTGTATAGCAAATAATATTGCAGGAGGGGATATCCCAAATGTATATGCTCTGCTTGGATTCTGGTTTCGTTTCCAATCCAACGGTAGTAGTTTGTATTCTAACTAGATAGTGTTTCTGTTGGAACATATTCCAATATCTTTCAAATTACCATAGTTCTCCATTAAATAAAAGAAAAAATAAAAATTAATTAAAGTGTTTGTTTTGTTGTGAAATCAATAATTTAACAGCAATTTTCGGATTAATCCCAACAACAACAACAGGTATTTTATTTCTTTTAAAAATTATTAAATTTAGAACTTTTCATCTTTTCTTCTATTGGAATCAAAGCTAAATAGGGTTGATTTAATTCGAATAATATTCGATTTATGTTTGGAATTAGTAAAATTTGAAACATGTGTGTGTGTAGTGTACTTTCCCAGTTGAAATTTCTAGTTAATAACGTGAAAGTGTACATATGTACAGCATTTTAGAATTTTTTTCTTCTAAATCTTCTCAAAACTCGGCCTCATTTCCTTCATTATAACTGCTACTTCTTTATAAATTTTAATTGTAATAAAAACGAAACGTACCACCTGGTTATAGTGAAATCTTTCTATTTAAATTTAAATAAATTATCGATTTGTTTGTTATTATACAAATAAATTTGTTACAATCGTAATATCGTGTATGTAAAACAAATAATTTATTTTTAAAATCGTTTTATCTCGTAAATTTTTCGATTATCAATTTTAACATTTAGAAAAAGGATAGTCAAACGATAATCTTTTATCAAAAAAAAAAAAAACTTTCACTTTATTGTTAATTTTTCGTATAAATTTCATTTATAAAATATGAACCATTCAACCATAAATCCTATACGAGTATTTGGTTTTATTTAAAAAAGAATTCTCCACACTCTTTCTATTGGACGTTAATTTTTTCAACCTAATTTAATAATTCTTCTATTATTCCTATATACGATTTGATTGAGCATAAAATTGATTTGATAAAACAATGTTTTGTTGTAATTGACAATAGAGAAAAGTTCGTTTTGAAAATTTTAAAATTATACTTCAACTGTTATAATTTAGCCGACTTGACTCTAATATTGTAAAATTCGTACAAGTCTACGAAAGAGAATTATCTTGATTGTCGTTGATTTGATTTTAAAATCAAGTTGATTGTATTAAAATAGATTAATTATAAATTAGAAACGAACTGTTATAGTTTTAAAAACAGATGGGGCGGTATAAAAATAATCCAATTTTACACCGACAATTATTTACATTTGACCTAAAATACAATACGGAAAAAGATATGACTAATATCCTCATAATAATGTGTGTGTGTATGTATTGTTATTGATCATTTGCCAATATGTAGATTTGATATTGTTTTGTTTTTCCTCTTCCTTTTCGTTTTTAATTAGTTTGGTTTCTTTTGAAAAAATTTTCATCTTTTCCAATTCCAAGGATTCCAATTAATTTACATTGTCAGACGAGAGATTCAATTTATATTGGGAATTGTTAGTCTCTGTTATTGTTGTTGATTGATTTTTAAATTCAATTTTACTATATAACCATACAGATTGTTTCAGCTAATGCTGGATAGTATAAGAACTAAGAATATGCAATGTTACGCTTGTACTTTCGGATGATAGGAAGAACGACTTGTCACTTTGAAAAGTTATGAAGTTAAGAAAGTAATGAAAGAATGTGAAATTCTAGTAAAAATAGCAGTCCTACTGATAAATAGATTGTGCATACATCAATAATTCTTATTCAAATAAAAACAATAACACACAGTTTAAATCCGCAGAGTCAGCATCATATACATTCAATATCGATTGTTTTCTTGAGTGCGTATAGTATGTATACAGCGTACGGATTGGAATAGTGGGGACGGTTCTTTACAGTAATTAGGCTCTAGTAAACTCAATCGTGTCGTGTCGTTGACCTCTAGTTATTAATCAATCGGATTGTTATTTTTGCCATATTCCATTCATCTCGAGTTACAAGTCAATTTTCTAAATGCTACATACAAGGACACTTTTGCTATCAAACAAATAACAGAACTGCAACATCAGATGAAATGCAATTTAAATCCTCAGAGTCAGCATCATACATATTTAGTATCAATTGAAATAAATATACCATCAGTTGACATGGTATGTATGAATTGGAATAGTGAGGATGGCGCTCTCTATGGTGATTTTAGTAGTTTTCGACCGATGAATTTGTAAAATGCTATAAGCTCTAGTAAACACAATCCTACTGTGTCATTGACCTCTAGTTATTAATCAATAGAACTTCTATTTTTGCCATATTCTACTCATTCACAAATTACCAGCCAATTTTCCAAATACTACTGTCTATCAAGGCGTTGTTACCCTGAGGTAGATCGAGTAGAGCCGTCACTCTAGGGGCTGGGCCGCTACTGGTTGTTACACATCGTACACACAATTCATGTTATACTGTTAGGAACTGTATGATTAGATGAAACACTCTGTATATTTATAGAAAAGAAAGTGTTTTAATTAGAATTAAAGATTTTTTTTCCAAATATTCAAAATATTAAAATTTCATTTTATTACCGATCACACTTAAAGCATGAATTGTAAAAAGATTAAAGTTTATAAATCATAAACATTACTGTGAAATTATTGTTTCTTCTATTGTTCGTTTTTTTTTTTTTAATTTTTATTGTTGTTTGTTGTAGTTGTAGTTTTAAAGCCATAAAAGTGTGTCGTTATTGATACGTTTTAGAAAATTTTAATATTGCCACGTGACACGATCAGACTCTTAAAAAAAAAACCTCTACTAATTCATGTAATTCAATCCCGTATTATTCAAAAACCCTTAATACGATTAGATGAAGAGTTGGTTGGAATTTGATACAAAAATCGATGATTAAATTTACCTGAATAGAATAGAAAGAAACAAAGACTAATAATTGTTTGAAAATAACTGTAAAGTAGTATTCGTGAAGGGGGAATAACAATACAAAAATGGATTTTATGCACAACTGAAGCAGAAACACACTCTTTGAGAGTTTTAGTTGTTTTTTTTTGTGTTTCTTTCAAAGAATTTTACAAATTGCCAATTTTTTCTTGTGTGTGTGTATTTTAAAAAAAAAAGACATCTTTCATCACTATGTCAGTTTTAATAAACAGTTAGTAAGTGAATAAATGACATACATACAATTACCTATAGCTAGATAGATAGAAGTAATTTTTTTTTTATTTCATCAACTAGAAATACTAAAGATTCCGTTTATTATTTATATACTAAGCCATTTTACTTAAGTATTAATAAATTTTAAATGTTGGATTTTTGCCAATGTCTGTGAAAATACATAATTTATTATATGTAGAAAGATAAGCGTACTTATTTTAAAAATAACATTACATACTAGTATATACAGTGCCGTAGCTACTACTGGCTACTACTCTAAGCGCCTATAGCTCAAGAAATAAAAGGCGCCTTTGTAGGGAACAAAAAGGATAAAACAGGGGGGAAAAATGCAATTTTTTTGCACTTTTTATTGTTTCGCCATACCCTAGCTACGGCACTGCATATAGATGTATAGCTAAAGTCATGTTAGAAGATCTTTCTGGATAGATGCGCAGAGGACTCTTAGTAAGTGGGGGTAGGAAAAATCACGTGCAAGTAAACGTCAGACAACATAAAATTCAATTATTTATAAATTTATTTTGTGATATTCGTAACAATATTTTATATGCATATAGAACATTGCGACAAGTAAATGCGCTTATTGTGCCGCCACTGAGTTTATCCGATAGTAAGTGAGTTTTGTCGACCCTGCTTCGCCACCTGCGCCAAAAAGATCTTCTAAGACGACTTTAACTATATATATCGAATTGGATTTTATTTTGAATTATTAAAAACAATTACTCTTTTCCTATATTCATAAACAATAATTTAATCGCATGTTTATATAAACAATATCAAACGGAATAAATTTATTGTAATAGATTAGAAATAATAATAAAAAAAAATAACAACAATAACACATCCTATTATATTGGAGGTAATTGGTATAACCAATGTAGGACATAAGATTATAATGTAATATTTTGTACGTGACTTCAATACAGCTTATTACTTTCTTTTCTTTCTTTTTTGTTGTTGTTGTTGTTGTTGTCAATATAGAATTGATTATTGTTGTTTGGAATAATAATAATAAAAGGAAAAGCTAATATTTTTCAAATGTTATCTATATGAAGAATATTTTTATTATAAAACACATCTATTATAATGATGAATAATTTGTTTAATTATATTTATAATAATAATAATAATAATAACATTGAAATTTGTTTCATTGTTGTTAGTTAAATTTACTATGTAAATATAGAAAATCAATATTAAATATAGAAAGTTAATGTCATGCAAATAAAATGCATTTATTCATTTTGCCTTTCTGTGTTAGCCTAGTTTTTGTAATAATTGTTCTAATTATGATAAAAAGATATTTTAATATCAATGTTTTATAAAAATATTTAATTCGAATCTTGATAATGAATATCTAATAAAGAACGATATGGTATAATATGTAGATATATGCAGAGCCGGCACTGCCGTATGGGCAAATCGTGCAAACGATAAGAGTCGGCAGGCGGGAAAATTTCTGACAAAGATTTAGGCAGAAATTTTTGAATATAATCTTATTTTATAAACTTTCGGGTTTTTTTTCGATCTATTTAACTAATGTGTGGGTGTTACAAAGGTTTATAGCCTTAAGACTTAGTCTAAACATCCATTTATTTCTTGCCCAGGGCGGCATAAATCCTAGCGCCGGCCCTGTATATATGTATAGAATAATTATCATTTGATTATATGATTCTCCAGTTAATTCATTTTATAGAATTACTTAGTTTGTGTGGTAAATTAATTAGAGTGTATAATGATGAATTTGAAATTATTTCAATAGAATCAGTACAGATTATAGAAATAGGTGATTTTCTATGGTTAGGATCTGTTCGCAACTCTTTCAAATATACAGTCTGTCCGGTAATTTGTGTAGCCAATGCTTAACTTTTAACCGTTGCGATCGCTGAGAACGGTATATTTTTTCGAGTATACGTATGCTCTGGACGAATAGATTCAAAATTAACTGCTTTTCTCAATTATTTAAATAGTACGTGATGTTTGACAATTGTAGATTACGTTGTAGAAAATGAGTCACCATCAACTAACAGGTGATAACAATAAATTTAGTTATAGTAAGCTTAGCACATTGTTTAAGTGGTGCTTTCCCGTTTTTAGAAACTAATCTCTAAATTCAATATAGACTTTATTGTTCCGATTAATATGAGTTGATACTCAATTTTTGCCAGTTGAAATGTTCGTCACTAGAGCACAGGGGTCCCTCCCGACTACGGTCCACATGCTAATTCAGTTTAATATGACCATAAATATTTTGGGTTTAGCTCTGGCATACATGAACCCTTGCTGTAGGATATAGAATTTTTTCAACAAATTTGGCAAAAATGAATAATTTTTTTGTATAAGAAATATTGCATTAGGGGTCGATTACATTGAGTGACTGTATTCGCTAAATGCTGCTACTAACGCTGTGTGTTAATATCATCTAGCGACTATTTGCAATACTTGAACAAAACTACCACTTGACGATTTGCCGTCAAATCTATCAAATCTTGGTAGCAACACTGTTAGCTGTGTGTAATCGCGACATTACTCAGTAACCAACGTACAGCGACTAAAGTAATCGACCATATAGAAACTAAAAAGACTGATACGAATTTGTATAGTGTTCCAAAAAAAGCTAGAAGTTTTTCTGGATCAAAAATACACAGACTGGTAACATGTCCGACTTTTGCCGATGTCCGTTTAGTCGGAGGGGATTTCACATTACCCAATAGAGTTCACACGTCGTTATATATCTCACTAACCACGACGCACGAGTTGATGATGTGGGCGTGTCTCCACGGTGTCCTAGTTCTCAACCTGTGTATTTTTGTTCCAGAAAGACCTATAGAGCGTGTTTTATTTGGATAGATACAGATAGTTATTGGGTTGTACGGTTCTCTTTTTATTTATTTCCACTTGCACCCGGCGAGTTCTCTAAATATTCGGTAAAAAAGTTGGGCCCGAATTAACGTGTCGCAACCAACTCTGCAGGTGTATCGATTACACACAACTAGCCCACTCGTCCAATAGAGATTTCTACGACGTATGTCAAGAACTGGTTCTACAGACATTTTGGCGGCTACTACTAAACACAGTAGCTAGAAAAGTAGCTAATTCGGGCTAGCGTATTGAGCGAGTTTTTTTGTAGTAGCGACTAGATTAGCCATCGAATCGCTAGCTAGTAATTGAGTCTTTACTAACTGGAATTCTTAATAGATTTGTCCACAAACAGCTAGCACTAGAACTAAGCACTGATTGTATTTTTGTTAATAAATGGATATAAAAAACGTTCTCTTCACGGCATGAATAAATAACTGCACTGTCGTTGGAGCTACAGAAATTACAAATGTCTATGTACATTGATTGTAGTTGTTTGTGATTTTTTTTAAGGAAATATTGCTTACTGTCCCAATCAGCGGACAGACTGTATATTGTTCACAATAAAGATATCTTTTAATCATGAAGAAATTTTCAATTCTTTATTAGAAAATCTAATTTATTTTTATCAGTAAAGTTGTGTGCCATTTAGATAAGTACGAATATCATAAAAGGTCTTGATGACATTTTCATCAATTTCAAGTAAAATCTAAATGGCAATAATAATACAACACTGTGTGTTCTATCAAAAAATAAACAAACAATTTGCATTCATTGATTATTACTCATCAAACTATCTATATTTATTATTAAAATAATCATATTGTAAAGGACGCGCTTGTTATTATTATTATTATTTTTTTTTTCATTTATAAAATTACAATATGAAAGTAATTTATGGTTAAAGTTTTAATTTATAAGTGTCTAGTTAAAATTGAGATTCAACACTTGTTAAAAACATTCAGTGAAGGGAGTGTCTCGATATTTATTAAAACCATCAAGGTGTTTTATAAAGTAATTATTTCCATTTAATCTGCATTCAATTATTACTATGGTTGTTGACGGTTAAACAATTAGGATTTTTGAGAATAATAATAATAATAATTTTTGTTGTTTTATGTTTGATTACAGGAAATATTCCGACGAACGCAGGAAACGCAAGTTAAGCACACGTTTCCGGTAAGTAATTATCGATTAGTGATAATTTAATTAATACTAGTTCGCTCTTGTGTTTTTACACATTTAAAATTTGTATTATTATTAATATTGGTATATAATTAATTTTATATTTCGTTATTGTGGGTTAACTGATCACCGTTAAAGTTATCTGTGTCATGACCAGCAGCCGTTTTTTTTTTGTTTTTTTTTTATTATTATTCAAACACTACACACGAAAACAAGGCCGCTATTGTTGAATGGAACCAAGTCACAATTCCCTCCGAATAATTTATTATTATTATTATTATTGTTAAAAGGGTCATTGGGTAGTAATCATCGATTATTCAACAAATAGCTCTTATGATTTTTGTTTTTGTTTAGAATTATACAACCGGGATAGTACCGGTACCTGTTGGAAGTCGTGGTCCGAGAAGTCTTTATATTAAACGGAATGGTGATAGTTTCGGTTTTACATTACGTCATTTTATCGTTTATCCTCCAGATTCGGTAACGGTAAGTTATATATTTTTGTTGATTTTAAATAATAATATTGATGGAATTTTTTTTATAGGAGAATGATGGACGACATGCCGCAGTGGGTGCTTTATCAACTCCTATGGATACAATTTTTGTTATTCATGTAAAAGATGGTACACCAGCAAAACAAGCAGGTTTACAATGTGGTGATCGTATAGTTGGTGTTAATCGTATACCAGTAACTGATAAAACTTACCAACAAGTTGTGCAATTAATACAAAATAGTCCTGATTATCTTAATTTATTTGTTGTTCCTAGTGAAGAGGATATTCTTCAACGTGTATGTTATTATTATTATTATTATTATTATTGTTATTAATTGTGTTTTTTTTTTGTAAATAGTATTTTGCTGAAACCGCTTATAATCCTGCAAGTAATCAACGTAATCAATCTAATGAATTGAGTGATCGTCAACGATTTCTTGGACATACTTTCAATCAATTACCTGGTGCATTTCGTGTTGATGCTGCTTCATGGAAATCTTTACAAAATTCGTATAGTTATGATTATAATCAAATGATTGGATATGATCATCGTGGTCATAGAAGTAGTGAGAATTTAATACAAAAAGACGATAATAAAATTAAGAAATACCAACAACAACAACAACAAGAAATTTATTACGAAATTCAGCCCAATGATTTTAATAATCGTAGAACGAATCCGAGGGCTCAACCTCAAGTGCCCTTATATAGAAAAATGGGTGGTCGTAGAGCTAGTGATGGTTGTACATTATCAGATCGCGAATCATATTATGAATCACCTGATTTATCATCAATAAATATCGATTACGAAATTGATCGTAATAGTAATAATAATAATAAGAATAATAATAATATAAATAATAATAATAATAATATAAATATGAAAACGATATATAAACCGAATTATTTAACAAATACATCATCACAAACAAATGATTTACGTACATATCCAAATGTGGCTGGTTGTCGTTTAAGTTTAGATGCAAATCGTCGTGAATCAGCATCATCATTGAATTCATCATCATTAGTTGAAAGTAGTCAAGATAGTTTAACATCATATGAATCAACATCAACATTAACTGGACATGATACAGATGATTCAATTATTATGTCAAGATTTCGTAAAAGTTTTCAACAAAAAGAAGAATTTTTACGTACACCAATTACAAATACATCATTACATCGTGAATTTTATAGTCAACCAAAGAAATTCGATCGCAATATTTGGCCACCAACTGAACAACAACAACAACAACAACAACAAATACGTCAAGAATCACCAACTAGAAATCATCAATTGAAACCAACACATCAACATTTTCAACGAGTTAAAAACGATATTGATAATGAACGACAACAGAATTATAATCCAACTGTTGAACCAGCAACAACAACAACAACAACAGAAATTGAAGTTTCATCAGCACCACCTAGTTTAGATGCATTTATTGATGATAAACAGTAAAACACTTTAACAATACATAACTAAATAGTAAATAATTTCTCAATTATTTGTTGTAGATTATATGCACAAAATTTACAAATGGTTTATAAACGTGCACGACAATTTGAAAGTGGTAAACCATTACCAGAAGATGATCCATTATTAAGTAATCGAACCAGTTTCTATCGTAGTGAATTAGCTAGATTAAGTTCGAAAAAAGTCGTACCGAATGTAACAGAACGTGCACAAGAATATGAGATACGTTCGAATGATACGAAAAGAGATGCAATACCAATTGTTATAAAACGACCACAACGTGATAGTAGATCATTGGAAAGTTCCGGTAATTATTAATTTTTTCCCTTTATAATTTTATATTTTTATAATTTAATATTTTATCAAAAAAATTTAAAAAAATAAATAAATAAAAGGAAGCGACAATAGTAATAGCAGCATTAAACAACAACCGTTGTTTGAAAATAATAAAAAATCACTTTCTGGAAATGTTTTAATTTCCACTGGAAGTAAATATCTACATTGTCCACCACCATCTGAATATGACAAAACGTCCACAGGTCAGAAAATAGGTGTTGGAGTATTTCTGTGTGTACTACTAATGATGATTTTTCTCAAACAACCAAAAAAAAAACAGCTGTATAACTAGTGAAATTAGCTAACAATTTGTTTTCTTATCATTAGAATTGTAAATGTATTTTAACATAAGCTTATTATTATTATTATTATTATTATTTAAAGAAATATGGGATAACTCTATTGAATATTACAGATATTTCATCGATAAAGGCGCCAGAGATACGCGCCCGTTCCAATTCGACTGAATCGTGGTTAGCTGCTGTACAAGATAATAATAGTAAATTGGCAAAAAAAGGCAATAGACATAATGCTGTCAGTGATGATGATAATCTTAGAGAAAAAGGTAAATTTTCGATAATTAAACTAGTGATAACATTGGCGCGCTTATTGTTGATTTTTACAGTTAAAATTGAAGATAATCCAGTTGTAGTGAAACGTAGAACGAAAACTTCTAAATTAGGTAAATTGGTGGTTTGATGTTGTGTTTTAAATTTACTTACCAAAAGAATTTTTACAGCTGATGATGAACGTACAGTACGTCGTGAATCTTATCTTAAAGCAACAGAAGGTGGTCGAATGTGTTTCGATAGTGATTTAAGTGATGCTGATGTTTCCTCTCAAATATTAAGAAGGTAAATTACTAATTAAGAAACAAAAAAGGGGGGATAGAATGCTTTAATTCGGGATAACACCCTATTATTTCCTTATTATTATTATTATAATTATTATTAAATAGTGCACACCGCCGTTGGCGACCTCCTTTATTTCCTGGTGATATTCAACAACTTTGTAAATTATTTGAAGATGCTGCCGCTTCTTTGGGGTGAGAGTGCTAGTTTTACAAAAATGCTTCTTGCTTACAACACTAACCAATAAACGATTTTCCGCTAATTTAATGTTTGCTTGAACATTTTTTTTTTGTTTTTGGTGTGTAAAGAAAATTACATTTTCCTCTTATTGTTAGACAATTAAACGATAACGATCTATATTGTAACATATGGTGGTGTAATAACGTTAACGTTACGGTTCTATAATTTGTAAAATTGAAATAAGAAATGTCGACATCTGTAAAGGAAAACTTGTTATGGTTCGATGGGATTTGATGTATACGCATCGTGAAACTTTTTTAAGTGAAATCGGAAATAAAATAAGAGAAAGTTACCAAATTGTATTTGTTACAATTAGCAATACTAATTCATTAATAATAAAAATTAATTGTTTTTAATTTATTATTAAATGTTTATATTGTAATGTTCTAGTGGGAGTGCTAGTGGAAATAGTAGCAGTAGTATATCATTAGATCGTGATAAGGCAATTATTGAAAAAGATACGAATCATGTGATAAGAGAAGGTTCATTACATTGTAAAATTACAGAAATCGATGGAAAGGTAATTAAAATTAATTTAAAAATTAATTGATTTGTTTGATTGTTGTATTTATTAGCGTTTTGGTGATCGTTCTTGGAAGCAAATATGGGCCATATTACGTGGTCCAAAATTATTCTTAAATCGACATCATCAAGTAAGTTTATTTATTAATTATTTATTTAAACAAAAAAAATTTAATAATTAATAATGTGTTGTGCAAAAGGTCATCCGTTCTAATTAATAATTTCATATCGTTCCTTTCGATTTATATTTTTATTCACGTAACATATGTGAAATTATATTGGTAACTACAGGAAGTCATTGTTTCAGATACGGTCATCTATTTCCGTTCTTTCAAGGATTGTTTATGTCTTTTGTATATTAATACGTTTTTAAACAATTACAAAATCATTCCAGATTTGTTATTAGAAATGTTAAATTCTTATTGATTTTATTTCCGCTTTTTATCTTCATTTTAGAAATATATGTGATGATGATAAGTGAGTGTGTGTAGTTTTTATGTGTGCAACGAGGCGTTTATTTTATAATATTGTAATCTACCTTTGAAGAAACTCTAAATGGGTAATTTCTTTAGTTATTCGCAAGTGGTTCGTGTGTAAAGTTGGAAGCGTGATTATCGTCATCGTTGTTGTTCTTGTTGTTGTGTTATCTTAATAACAAGACAAGCCTCTCTTCACTTTATACCACCTACCCAGAAAGTGTGTATTCATTAAAATACTACTTGAAAATCTCGTTTGACTTGTTATAATTCTTTTTAAATGTTTATATTTAGAAACATCCCTGTTTTATTAGAAACAAATTAAATAAAACTGTGAGTTGTATCAAATTAATAAGTGAAAATTGTGAGAATCTATGTTAAAATTTGTGAAAAATGCATAAATCAAATTTATCTGATCGTAATAAATCCGGGACTATATCGTGTATACCATTACATATTAATATGAATTTTTCAACATATCATTTATTACCAAGAAAATTACGACGTTGGGGTTCAACTGGATCATGGGTTGGTTTGTTTTTCAACAAAAAAAATTGTTTTTTCATTCAATCAATTGCATTCATAATAGTTGTTTCTAATATAAACAAAATTCAATTTCTTTATTTGGTACATACATGTCATGATCAATTACTTGCTTCTACCATGTGGAGACAAGTTGGCACATAAATTTTTACTAACTTGGTAGTATTAAATTGTATTGCAAAAATCAATGTATTACTAAATCTTGTTTTAATCAAGGTCTTCTTGGTATATGTTGTGGAATGTATACATCGTATACCAAAAACAATACTGGATTTTTTTTTTGTTTTTGTTTGTTTTATTCGCCCCCTTATCGATACAATAATAGCCGTTTTTGTTTGTTTTGTTGTTTTTTTTTAGACACCAGTTGGAAGTTCTGAAGCTGTTGAACAAAATCTATCAAATGGTATTGATATGAGAGCTAGTGTTGTACGTGTTGCTGAAGATTATACAAAACGTAAAAATGTTTTACGTGTATCATCAGTGAAACCATGTCGTTCTGAAATTTTATTACAAGCTGATAATACAGAAGAATTAGCAGAATGGGTGAAATCATTACAAGAACAAATGGCAACAACAACAGAATTTGAAGCTAAATTGGTATATTACAAAATACAAAATAATTAATTATTAATGATAATAATAATAATAATAATGATAATAGGATTCATCAAGTGGTAATAAACAACAAGCGGTGCCACAACAATTCCCAGCATCAACAACAATAGAAGTACAAGGTAGTCGTGCATCACCACAATATATAAAACCATCAAAATCTACATCAACATCGAATCGAAATCGTTCACCAACAGGTCAATCACCTGTTAGTAAAACAAGAAAACCATCACAAATTCTTAATTATAATAATACAAATAGTAATAATAATAATAATAATATTGAACCACCAACAACTAGTCCAAAATCAAAGACATGGCGTGGTCGTGTTGCAAAACAATTTCGTAAAATGCAAGGTGCTAGTTCACCAAGTTCACCAACAACACCAGATGGTTCAACATTTGGTATACCATTAGAACATTGTATTGCATCAACAACAAATCCATATATACCAAAATTTGTACAAATATGTACAGATATTGTTGATGAACGTGGTTTAAATACAGTTGGTATATATCGTGTACCTGGTAATAATGCATCAATAACAGCATTAACAGATGAAATAAATCGTAATTATGAATTTGTACCAATTGATGATCCAAAATGGAATGATTTACATGTTGTTAGTAGTTTATTAAAATCATATTTTCGTAAAATGCCAGATTCATTAGTTACAAATCATTTATATTCATATTTTATTAAAGCTGATAAAATTGATGATTGTGAATTACGTATGAAAGAATTGAAACGTTTAATTAAAAAATTACCACCACATAATTATCATACATTAAAACATATTATTTTACATTTGAAACGTGTTGTTGAACATTCTGATATTAATAAAATGGAAGCCAAAAATTTAGCTATTGTTTTTGGACCAACAATTGTACGACCTGAAGAAGATAATATGGAAACAATGGTTAATAATATGACGCATCAATGTAAAATTGTTGAAACACTTTTGACTTTTGTAAGCATTTTGTATTTTTCTAATTTAATTATTAATTAATCAATTAATTAAATATAGGCTGATTGGTTCTTTTCGGATGATGATTCATTGAATTTATCATTACCTGTTACTGATACACATGAAGAATCGGATTCAGTTAATAATCAAGCTTTGTTATTAGATAATATTAGCAAATATGAAGGTTTGATGGTTTAATTTATTTATTATTTTTTTCAAACAAATTTTCATAAAATCAAAAAATATATAAATTTGTAGCTTTAAAGGATAAGGAGAAGAATGGTGCATTGTTTTCGTCAATTATTTCAGCAGCTCAGCGTAAAGTCAAAAGGAAAACAACAAAAACAACCAATTGTGATAATAAAGATGATGGTAATGGACCAACAACAACAACCACTACTACCACCACAACTACTACAACAACAACAACACAACGTTCAAATAATGATCTCAAAAAGGTTCTAAATTAACATAACAATATTTAATGAATTCATTATTTATTTTTATCGTATTTTAGACTAATGATAATAATAATGGTGCAATACCGACAACTGTAGCTGATATAGAAAAACAAAATCGTTCCTCTAATAATAATAATAATAATAATAATAATAATAACAATCAAAAACAACCATGGTTCAATTATACAACAGATCAAGAAGAATTCCATCGACGTATTGAAAATTTTAAACAAGAAACTAATGCAATGTTACGTATGTCACGTATATTAGAAATATCAGTTCCTACAACTACAACAAAAACAAATAATTTAAGTAATTCAACATCAAATGTTAATCAACAATCACGTTTCAATAATGATACACAATTATTGAAAACAAATAGTGCATCAAATGTATTAGGACCTATTACAACAAAAACAACTTGTGATCCGGTGCAATATAATAATAATAAATCTAGTGATAAGAATAATGAACAATTATCAAATAGTGATAAGAGTGGTGAAAGTAAAAAACCGAATACGTTACCGATAAGAAGAGGGAATTCTATTGAAAATCTTAGTATGAAGAGTTCAATGGATAGTTCGAATGGTACAATGAAGAAACTTAAATATGAAAATGAGGTGATTTTTTTTTTTAATTAATTTTGCATTTCGTGATAATTTATTTAATTTTTTTTTGTTTAAACAGGAAAATGCATCACAAAAGACTGGTTCTTTGGATTCATTGAATAAAATTGGTACAATCGATGATGGTGGTATGTATTTATTGTTGATTCTATTATAAACA
>JAZBGY010001086.1:0-29842 GCA_037414755.1 Lydus trimaculatus | reverse complement strand
TTCTTCTTCACTTCAAATGGATCCACATTCAAGTGTCTAACCAATAACGTACGTATGTCATTGATCAATTCATCTGTATAACCTAAATCAAATAAACATTTAAACATTTCTATACGGTCTGTATCGATGATTTTTGCAACTAAAGCATATGCTATACATTCAATACGTAATAGATTTGTACCAGATTCCATTGACCATTGATAGATCAATGGTATTGTTGTTGAATTGAAATGATATTTTTCTATACAATTTGTTAGATATAAACAATAATTTTGCATTAAAAATCGATCACATAACGATATTATATCTAAATGTGTTATCAAATCGATATCAATATCGATTGGTAGATTCTTATTAACTATATTACATTCAATCAAATTTAACAAATATTTAAATGATTTGTTAATCACATTATGTAATTGGATTTCATTCTCTTTAGATTCACGAAAATTGCCATTTAATAAACGTTGGAAAAAATCAGAATTATCACTCAATAATTTTCGATTTGCTTCTAAAACACTACCATCATCTAATTTAAATGATACCACTTGTGTTGTAGATGATGATAATGATGATGATTCAGGTATTGTTGTAGTTGTTGATTTTCTATAATTTTTAATCTTCTTTGGATTAACAATACATAAACGTTTCTCTGCCATTAAACATAAAGCTTTTATTGTACGTTCTTTAACGTCATTCTCATCACGTAATAGACGCATCAATACATCTAAACCGCCACAATTCAACATGAATTTAATTAAAATCGATTTAGTACTGAAAACAATTGAATTATAAGTAACGTTTATAACGAAATTGTATTTGGTGTACAAATGAATTTTAAAGCGCTGTATTCGAAAAATTAACATTTATTTGTGGGAAAACGACAATCCGCTGAATAAACCACAAAATATTCTGTTGTTATTTTTCAGGTTTTTTGATGCCATTAACCCAACCCATTTTAGCACTGTACAACAGACTTTTACATCAAAGGGACAAATGATCATTGGGAGGAACAATGTCAGGGAGTCAGGACTATATGTCGGATGCTCCAGATCGTCCCAACTAATGAGTAAACCTTACGAGATGGAAACTCCCGATTTTGATGATTTTTAGTATATAGATAGAGAAACTCGTTCTAAGGGACACGTGTTTTGCCGTTCGTGCCCGTTCGGAAGTTTAAAGGAAAAAATGGGGGTTGAAGTTCACCCTGCAAAATCAGTTTTTCCTAAATATCTTGAAAACGGTTGAATATTTTTTGACCATTCAAACACTAAATAATAGTGACACTCGAGGGCTATAATACTACATAAACCAATTTGCAATGACTTATTTTAGGGTGAAGCTATAAGCAAATATATGGGAGTTGAATCAAGTGTTCGAAACAGAGGTTTTTTTGGACAACATCGACAAGTAATAATTGCAATTTTCCCCGCAAAAGACACACATACGATCTGTACGCTGTACGTTGAATGAAAAATGGTAAGTTTGTTTTACGTGCCTATATCTATGTATGTACCTGGAGTACCTATGTAAAAATAACATTTATATGTTTCTGAAAAGATGACTCCATTGTAAATGAAAATGGCACTAAGATCTTTCTATAGGTAAAATTCAGTAAAATACAGCCATTTAAATGAAAATAATAATAAAATTTTTTGTATGGGATAACACCCCTTTATTTAAGGGTTGTACATTTTTCAGTAAGTATAGTGAGTGATACATCATTTGAAAGTACGTTCAGTATTGTTTATAATAAACAGCAAATCAAAATGTTATACCTTTACAATTAAGTGGAATTCACCCCCAAACTATCATCCCTAAATACGTATTCCACGCCTAATTATCAAATATTTAAAAAATTCCAAAAACAGGTAACTTTTATTTTTGAATTTGCTATTCTAACACAAAATTCCAGGTTCATAAAGTTGGCCATAGGGTAGAAAAGAGTAAAAAACCCAAAAAAAATGACATATATTTGCTTATAGTTTCACCCTCAAATGAGCTATTGAAAATTGGTTTACGCAGCATAATAGCCCTTATGTGTCGCTATTATTTAGTGTTGAAATTGTCAAAAAATATTAAGCCGTTTTCGAGATATTTAGAAAAAACTGATTTTGCAGGGTGAACTTCAACCCCCATTTTTTCCGTTAAACTTGCGAAACGGCACGAATGGCAAAATACGTGTCCCTTAGAATGAGTTTCGCTATCTATATACCAAAAATCATCAAAATCTGGAGTTTCCATCTCGTAAGGTTTACTCGTAAGCGTCAATAATGTTTCTTTAAACGATGTAGAAACGTGAAGCTTAGCGCTGTAATGAAGCAATTTCACGGGATGCAGTCTTTCGATTTTTTTGCCATTAATTGAAGGTTTGGATCGATTTCTTCGTTCAATCGCAGTAATTGTTTGTAGCGAGCAACATTAACGATTCCATCCGGTCCCACTAGTTGTAATGACAATTGCGTTTCAGCGGATCCATAGTTCATCACTAGTCACGAAAGACTTCATGTATTGTTTGCTGTTCACACAATACATAACACAGTTTTGTCTTCATTTCCCTCGCTTATAAATTTCCCCATTGCACGTAAACGATTGTAGACAGTTTGTTGGGCTATTCCAAACTGTCTTATGTTTGATCCGTATCTCCATCCAACAATGCTTGCGAATCACCATCTTCAGCCTTTATAGTGGAACCAATAAGTTCACAATCGCGGACATCGAAATCATCGTCTGAACTGAAATTCACACGTACTTTTGGATATACCATTAGCTCCAAAAATTGAACAAATTGAAGCATATGCTTTTGCAGCGCTTTTCCCTAATAAAACCCATATCTAATATGGCAATGGCAAATCAACCCTCTTTTGCTTGCCATTTCCAAATTAGAAATTTCCACCACCCCCACCATATAAACGATAAAAGTCATAAGATGAATGACTAATACTTTAAAACTTATTTGTACACACCATGCAATAAACAAGTAAATACTTACAGTATAATATATGGAAGAACAATGACTAATAATTGTTTAATTTTAATATCGCCACGTAATAATTTATGTGCAATATCACCACGTCCAACACCAGATTCAGCAACAATTGATAATTTATTAATAATTGAATAACTTAATGATTTTAAATGACGACATTTCGAACATGTATTATCATGTTGTATTAAACTCATATCATAAACTAATTGTATAAAATCAGTTTTCATTAATGGTAATAAATAATCATTTAATAATAATATACGATCAATTACATCAATTATATCATCAATTGTCTGTAATGACCAATCAAAATAATTTGTACTTTTTATTAAACATAATAATAATTCACTATTTGCTAATTGTATAATTGGTGGACGTAATTTTGTATAAGTTTTTAATAAATTAACAATTTCTATCAATAATCTCATTTTAATACCACCAATACGCTGTTGTTGTTGTTGTTGTTGTTGTATTGCTTTTGTTTTTGTTAATATTTGATGATTATCATCATGTTGTTCTTGTAAATCAGAATAACGTTCAACTTCATCAATTTCTAATGGTGTTGTTACTATTGCATCATCATCAACATCACTACATATCGGTGAATAATCATCAGAATCAGATTCTGAAAATTGATAATTTTGTAAACGTTGCGGACTTGATATTGGACTTAAACCGGACGTATAGGACATTGCTAATTCTGAATCACTATCAATACCAACACCACCATTATTATTTGGACTATTTGATAAATCCGAATTATCTAATTTTAATTTGAAATAATTCTCAATATCACTACTAGAATTTTGTGAAATTGATGAACTATCATCATCATCATCATCATCTGATAATGAATCATCACTTAATATATAACTAAAATCGAATGATTTACTCTTTTTTTGTTTTTGTGGTATTAATGACATACAACCACATTCCGATTTACGTTTCTTATCATTGATATGATCAACTTTTAATTGTTCTAAACCACCTACAATAAAAATCAATTTCTGTGTTAATACATTCAAAATATTAGCTTTTATTTGTTCTAATAATAGATTCTCTTCATATTTACAACGATTCAATGTTGTTATTATCAAAATACAACATTCTGTACGATTATTGTTATCAGTAATTGGTAATTTTTGTAAAATTTCAATTAATAACGTTACAGTATTACCACAACGTTTCACATTACGATTGGATGGATGTTCTAACAGTTTACATAAACAACGTAAACATTCTTCAGTAGTTTGATTGAATTCATCGATAACACCATCATTATTCAATATTTTATAGAAACTATCGAATAATTCTTTAATTGGTAGTTCAGACATCCGATGGATTACACCCAAGAAATTCATAACAATTTTAATGATCTGTTTTGGTGTAACTAAAAGGATTTTTGGTAAACACAATAGAGCATCACCGTTCTCAGTATCTTTCAATTGTGTTATTAACGGATAATATCGATAATTTGAATATTTCACTAATAATTTGATTAAATTCATTAAAATCGTGTCATTTTTGTTATCATCATTCTCATATTGATTGCTATATTTTATCAATAACATACCAACAATCTTCATAACATCATGCACCTCAATTAATCCTTTTAATGATTCACGATTCAATAATTCCCGTAATGCTCTTATACCCATAATGATTGTTGCATCTGTGATTTTATTGTTATCATCATGATCGGTACATGAATTTTTTAAAAAATATACAATATGCATCACGATTTGTGGTTTCTTTTCGACTATACAACAACCCCATTGCTCTTTGTGTACACATATATTGCCAATTATACGGAAGATACGGCCATTTATGCTGTCTTCTTTCGGATAACGTTTCATGATTTGATTTAAATTTGAGAAAATATTGAATTGCATCACCTGGAAAATTGTGAATTTTTTTTTTTGAATTTACCGCCCATTTTTTTTCTGACAGATAAACAAAAACAAAAGAATTCTTACCAAATCTCTTGAACATTTCGAATCTAAACAACAATTACCTAAAATACTTAATATAACATCGATTATTGATCGTTTTGATGTTGTTAATTTATCGATAATTGTTTTAAAATGATTATTTTTACGTAAATTCGTTATGTTATCTTTATTTCTAGGCCAATCTACTTCTTTTCTTATGTCTATGAGATGTTTCAATATTTTTGTAGGTTCTTCTATGGTTGCTAATTCGGTTAATTTCTTGATGAAATTGTTGTTATCCATGATTAATTCATTATTTCTAAACGATTGAATTTGTGAAAATTGCCAGATTTTACTATTTTCTATATGGATTTCTAATACAAAACTGTACACATTGAAGAATTTGACAGATAAGACCACAGACTTGATAAACTTATTATAGATGGTCTGTAGTTACGCTTTAATTGAAGTTTTACAATTTTGTTGCCATTACACAGCGAATTTACTGAAATTAAACGATTATCTTATCAAAAATACAGTAATCAAAATCGATAATAAATCGAATAACAGCTTTATTTAAACAAAAATTAATATTATTATAAATATTGAGATTACAGATTGCTATCTTACCGACTAATGATTTGACAGATGTCATCTCTACATAACCTCTAATTTTAAAATTTGAAACTTTCAGATTGAAAGTTTTGTTTGGTTTTTAATTGTTTACAAAAACGAACAGATCTTTATAATGTCCGAATTGGATTACCAGACGGCTCTATTACTCCAACACAAATACGAACAAGAGCATAAATCAACGACTATTTTACAAAAATCAGATGAACAACTAGCTAGATCATTACAAGAACAATACGAACGTGAAGATTATGTAGAAAATGCAGTAGTAATGGCACCAAATTTGGTATATGATAACAAGAATAATAAAAGTAAAGATTCGACAAAATCGTTAATAGATCCATCATGGGAATTAATTGATCCAACACCAGATATCCATCAATTATTTATATTGTTCGATAAACAATTTTTTTGGAATCATTTAGGATCTGTTTGTGTATCGTGGAGTAAACGTATGACATTATGTGCCGGTGTGTGTTCGTATCAAGGTAGAGGTGGTATGTGTTCGATTACATTAAGTGAACCATTATTGAAGTTACGTCCAAGAAAAGATTTGGTTGAAACGTTATTACACGAAATGATCCATGCTTATCTGTTTGTAACGGCAAATAATCGTGACCGTGATGGACATGGACCAGAATTCCATAAACACATGTATAGAATTAATAAGGCAGCAGGTGTAATTATGAAAATCATACATATATCAATGAAGAACCAACAATAAACGATATATCTATTTTAGGAACGAATATAACTGTTTACCATTCATTTCATGATGAAGTGCGATTGTACCAACAACACTGGTGGCGGTGTAACGGTCCATGCCAATCTAGAGCCCCGTATTTTGGTATGGTGAAACGGGCAACAAATCGTGCTCCTGGACCGAATGATCGTTGGTGGATGGAACATTCGAACAATTGTGGCGGTAGTTTCATTAAAGTTAAAGAACCGGAAAAGAATGGTAAAAAGGCGACTGATAAGAAGAGTAATAAAAAGATATTACCGGATATTAGAAAATTTCTACCAATTAAAAATAGTAATCCTAGTACATCTTCCGGTATTAAAAATCAATCTGTAATAAATACAAATAGTGATGATTATAGTAATGATTTTTTATCAGTTCGAGAACATTGGCAACAGAAGTTTGATAATAATGTAGAACCGAATAAGAAACGACCAGCAAATTCGGATGAAACCAATCGGAAACAAACTAAAATTATAAAAATTGATGTACCGAAACAATCAATCGCTATAGATTATGTTAATTGTCCTGTATGTAGTGAAGAATGTTTAACAACTGATTTAAATAATCATTTAGATATGTGTTTGCATAAAACAAATGATATTGTCGATTTAACTGCTGACGATTTGAATCAATCAATTGATAAAAATGATCGAAAAGAATGTCCATTATGTAAATCACAATTAAATAATGATGATTTTGATTTACATGTTGAACAATGTTTAATGAAAGCCTACAATGATGTTGATCGAAAAATTGACGAATCTATCAACAATCGAATTGAAACTGTCAATTGTTTAGCATGTAACAAAAAGATATTTAAAAAGAATTTAAATGAACATTTAGATGAATGTATGAATGGTATTTTTGATAAGAAAACAACAAATAATAACGACATTATTGATGATAATAATGACAAATACAATTGTCCATTTTGTTGGCAATTAATCGATGGTGATTTAATGAAAACACACATTGATAATTGTTTAGAAAATAGTAATTTTATAAATTCAGAATTCTCTAAAGATTTTCAATAAATCCAATAATAATAATAATAATAATACCACATTTATGTTTCTCGTTTTTTAGCTTGCACGACTTGTTTAGTCGGATCATATTTGAATGTTTTAACAATTGGTCCTTTACCAGCACGTTGGAATTGTATTTCATCTAATCGTCGGCGTTCCTCTAATTCTTTGGAAATTTTCATATTTGTCCAAGCTGTAAAAATTCACATTTTCTAGTTCACGGTTTTTACTTTGTTGGTGTTGAAAAATAGGCAATGTTTAGGAATTTTTTGGGAAGGAACTATTAAATATAGATACATAAAATTTAGTATATATGAATATGTCGTATGTCCCTATTGAACAAATCGAAAAAGTCTCCATATGATTTAGAGATGTAGAAAACTCGGATGGAGTCGACTTGGCAAACTACGTAGTCTGGTGCCTTGAGTAAATTGTGGAAGTCCTAGATAGAATCTACAAATATTCTAAAAAACCAAAAAATCGACTAGTTTTATAATTGGTAGATGTTTACGCATAAAGTAGACTAGAATAAGAAAAATAACAACTTTTTTGAGTGAGTTACGGTCCTTGAAAGACCATTATAGGCTACTTTATGCGTAAACATTCACCAATTATAAAACTAGTCAATTTTTTTGTTTTGAATAATTGCTGTAGGTTACGGAACTTCAATCAGTTAACCCCCTCGGCTTTCTGAAGCATCAAATAGCATGGCGACGTTTTCTTTTTGTTCAATACAGATATATTCACATAAAAACTGAGTTTTATCTATCTACCGTTAATAGTGCCTCTCCAAAAAATTCCTAAACACTATCTATTTTTCAAAGCCAACAAAATATAAGTCCCCTCCCCATTAATTTCAAATCAAATAAGAAAAAAAAAATGCAACTATAATGACTATTACATTCTTTAATGCCTTCTGTGAAACCTTTTGGTTTCAATGGTAGATTTTCCGGACGATGAGTTACCAATTGTTCAATTTTGAAATAATCACGTACAGCCGGTACACGTAATAGACCAACTTGTGCTAATGAAATAAAATTACTTGACACCCAATAACATAATATAGCACCAGGAAAATTAACAATAAATGGTAATATAACAATTGGTAGAGCACGTAATACATAACGCATGGTTTGTAAATTTTGTGATGATAATTTCGCTGAATCTGTACCTAACTGAAATTTATAATTTCAAACATAAAATAGAAATAATAATAATAATAACTGTAATACTTCAATAGTTGCATAAAGTGTGAGACTTGTAACTATCGGCATTATGAAAAACTGATCTGGTACTGTTAGATCTGTGAACCACCATAAACCACCGGTACGTAGACTTTCAACTGGTACATTTGCCATTTGTCGTAAACCAATGAAAAACGAGATAAAAACCGGCATCTATAAATTAGAAGAAAAAAAAAGAGAGAAAAAATGTAATAACGTTTACAACAAAACAACAACAAAATACTTGAGCAAACGGTACAATCATATTCTTTAACGGATTCAAATTCTTCTCTTTCATAAATAACATCATCTCTTGTGAATATCTTGCAACTTCTAATTGATTACCCATTTGTCTAGCCTCTGTCATTTTTAATTGTATAGCTTGTAATTGTGGTAAATAATTATTCATTTTAGCAGCATTCCTTTGTGCTATCACAACTAATGGAAATAAAAAGGTACGTATCACTATTGTACCTAATACAACTGTTTCCCACCATGGTACACCCAATGTTACATGTAAATATTCTAAACATGTTTGTACAATACCAACCGGTGTATAACCACCTAAACCTAATGATGCAAATGTTGGTTCACCTAATGCATTCACTTGATTGATAATTTCTTGTGTTGTATCGATTGTTTCAATTGGTACAACGGGTGATGGTGGTGGTTCTGGTATTGGTTCAATTACAATATCTTGTGTTTTATTTATATTGGTTTCGGTTAAAACAGCAGCACTAGATGCAGTAAATAGAAACGGATTTTTTGTTAATACATGATTTTTCTGTTGATTTATTGATTTGTTTCTATCTTGAATTGATGTGAGAATCTTACTCAAATTTTGACAATAATCCTTTATTTGTTTAAATCGATGATTTTCTGTAGAATAATATTGAGTTTCTTTAAATAATTCAACTGTATTTGTTGATGATACATAATCTGTTTTTGTTAAACTATTCTAAATAGAAAAGAAAAAACAAAATTAGAATTGTAAAGAACATAACCTATAATTTTTAAATACACCACGATTTTGATTAATGAACATATAATTACAACTATTACCTTAATATTATGAAGCGTTTTTATGTGTTTTTTGTATTTTGCAATCAAATTATTTCTTATAAGCATTTTTAAATCAAATTATTCGATAATTTCTAATAAACACACCGGTGAGGTTATGTACAACATTTGACAGAATAGTCCTCTAATTGTCGCATCAATTACGTTAATTATTGAAAATAATTAAACACATTTTTTTGTTAATATTTATTCGGTTAAATGACAATATACCTGACAAAATATAAAAATGTATGAGTTTTAATTCAAAAATTACTCCAAGTTCATTTTTATTTTGTTGTTTTCGATTTGTAGACTTCTTTCATTTAAGAGTATAATAGGTGGATTGGCAACATTGCAATTGTGTTGGAAAATTGGCGGCATTTTTGAAATTTTGCAATTTTATATCTTTTTTTATATGCATTGCGGTTTTTAAATGGTACACAATACGAAAAAGAATTGTTGTCCAGCCTGTTGGCTACAAATTCTTCAGCGGTGAGCTGTGCACCATTCTTTCTCTCTTTGGCGAAAACAAACAAAAAAATGGAATACTTTTACATTATTTGCAACGAAACAAAAATTACACTCACAATTTTTTGTTTTGTTTTCAAATTTAAATTGAGGCTTTTATGTAACAATTTTGTGTAAATAAAGTAGGAAGTGTATATAGGTTGTACGGAAGTTATACCAAGTTACCATCATATAATAAGAGATCACTTTCTACCAATGGTCAAATTACAAATAATTACGATGGACGAAAATATTATAACAAACGGATGTTTGACTATTTAGAGACCAACATTAATCTTAAATGTCCCTCTTGTTTGTCATTTGATATCATATCACACAACATAATGATATTGTTTTAAAGGGGACCATACACAATTAACGAATTTATTAATGTGTCAGTCGACCCAAGAATAATTATCGAGGTGAATAAATCGCCCCAAGTCTCATCAATTCGCAGAAAACAATTATTTTATTGAAAATAGAGGGTAATTTTGAAAATGGCCCAAATTCGTTTCTAGG
Organism: Lydus trimaculatus; assembly: GCA_037414755.1. Taxonomy (NCBI): domain Eukaryota; kingdom Metazoa; phylum Arthropoda; class Insecta; order Coleoptera; family Meloidae; genus Lydus; species Lydus trimaculatus. The sequence goes on along the minus strand of JAZBGY010001086.1, from coordinate 19,211 downwards.
TGGTGGCAGCGGCGTTAGTGGTGGTGGGTAAATATTCGTCCCAATAAAGGTGCGCGCACTCTTCACGTTCATTCGGTGCTCAACTGTTGTAAAACGACGACGTCGGCGTCGTTTCCAGTATTGTGTATGTGAGTGTGCGTGTGTGTATAGTGGTGCTGGTGTTTTTCTCAATTTGAATTTCGATATTTAATAATATTTTTAATGATTTCTATACAAATCCCAATATTATTCCTGTTATTTTATGGGAAATGTAAGCGTTTACATCGATTTCTATCAATTGTCGTCTTTTAAATATGAATGATTTCGCACCAAACGATGATACCTGGGAAGACTTCTTCGGTAAGTTGTAATTGTTATTAACAATAATTTAAATTTGCATTAATTGTCTCTAATTATTTCTAATTACGACCTTGTACAGATGAGTAATTTATTTCTTAATAGAGAAAAACGTAATAATCGAGGAGTTGTAACAATTCAAAAAAGAGTCTCATAAACTTGAATCAAGATCAAAACAGGTATAATTTACCCTCTTACAATGTTAATGATTAATGATTGAAGGAAATCGATAGTATGGTTTATATTGCGGTTGGAGATTTTTATAAATCGACCCTTTATAAACAATAAAAGAACCCCAACATTGTATAGCTTTAGGGCGGTAGAATCAACTATAATTATCACAAATTCCATTTTTGTGGAATAAATAAAGTATTTCTCAACATGACTGGTATTAAAACAATTAAAAACAACAATGTGTGAGTTGTTATCAAGAATTACTCATAATTTCCAACAAAATATCACGTTTGATCTAATTATTTTCACAAAAGAAAATATCATTTTTTCCTCTACTTTTTGATCAAATAAAAGCAAATTTGTGTATGTTCATAAAATGCCACATTTAATATTTGCAATTTCAATTATTGCATTTAACGAGTTCGTTGTATTTTCGCCAATTATTTTGTTTGTTTCGTGTTAGGCAACTACAGTCACGATACAATTTCAAATTTATTACTTCTCTTTCCAGTTATCAAATTATATTATAATCAACGATAATTATTTATTAATTAATTTTTGTTGATTGTCAATATCAAGGCTGATCACCTTTTGTTTAAATTCATTTGTTGTTATGATTTTCGTAGCGATTAACTTTGACCTGTTTTGGTTAGTTGCATTTTTCTAATATAAAGGTTTGTCCCCCCAATCTTTTCCTCTACTTGCGATTTTCAATAGAAATACTGAAATTATATAAGATTGTCGTTTAAATGTGCAGCAGCAGCATCTACATGCACACACACACACACACACATAGATTGTCCCAAAAATAATGCGGAGGTGGAGGTGAAGAAGATAGTTTAAATTTAGATACTTACAACAGCTATACTATTTCATAATAATGCTATTTTTTCAACAATTTCTAAAAAAAATCAAATTGTGGTTTTATAAATGTAAATTAGAACGTGTTAAAATTAGTCATTAGAACGAGAACTAAAGGATTCTGCATCGGAGATGTTTATAAAATGCAGATGATTGGGGGGAGAGCGTGTTTTACTGTACAAGAATCGGTAAACTTATTCATCTAAATATTTACAATAAGTTTTTAAAAAACGGAAATTTATACCCCGTAACACACTAAACATTTGCCGTTAAGGCACGTATTAGGTTGAGTGTTTCCGTTTCCATATTGTCGCACCATTATGGTATTAGGTGTAGTAATATTTCTTATTGTTCTTATGATTCAAAATCAATTTTTTCTTGTATATTTTCAAAATATTACAACAACGGAAAATCCTTTCTTATCTAATTTTGTGCAAATTTGCTTTTAAACTTAATTAAATATTTGTTATGCCGAATTATTACAAAAAAAAAATCGTTATGGAATTCTTTGTTTTATATGGAGCATTTGAATTGTTTAAAAATAAAAAAAAAATTAGGATTTTTGTTAAAGTTCAATGTTTCTTCTATAGGACTTGTCATGTTGGAAATTATAATTTTGTCTATAGATGATGTTCACCGTTGATAACAAAATGCATTATCTCTTTTGTTACTCAATATTCAACAGAGATCACCTTCTATTTCTCTCCTTTATTATTGTTATTAATTTTTATAAACAATTATAATGTTAGTGTAAATAGAAATTAAACCCGTTTTTTTTTGTGTGTGTGTGTCTGTTTTATTTATTATTGTTTTATTTGAAAACTAATTTGCAATGTGGCAATAATTAACCCGTTTCATAAAAAAATTTAAAACAAAAAAAAACAACAACTGCATGTGTTTGTTTGTTGATAATTAAAATAAAATTGGAATTTTTGAAAGGATATTTTTGGAGAAAAAAACACAAATTTCAAGGTTCTTTTAGATTACCCATAAAACAAAAGCTCTCTAATTACTGGGTAATACTCAAACTGGATGTTTTTGTTGCAAAAAAGACCACCAACTTGGTGTCAAAACGTGTCAATTTGATCATCTGTAAGCTTAAATTGTAACAATATCTGTTTCTATAGTTGTGTACAGGACCGTGTGAAACCAAAAGTATTGTGAAATGCGTTTTGACGCCCTCCCAAAAAGTGCGCTACAGATTTGAGTCCCTTTCCAGCTTAGCATACGCACACGACCCTAATTCTTTGTTTGTTAGAATTTATTAGAGATTGTGTTTCATTGAAAAATATCCAAAAGTTTATAATCTTAATGAAGGTATTGAATAATTTGAAATGCTGTAAGTTAGCAATTCGAAAATTGAAATTCCTCTTACAGATTTGATTAAAATTCATTAGAAGTTTAGAAAAACTGTAAATAAATATTTGAATTTTTATTTAATTTTCGATTAATTTTCCATTTCCTTCTATTTATTTCATCAGTTTGATAAAGTTGGCGCCTATAGTTTACTTTTATTTTTCCTATTCATCTTTCTTTCGTTTTGAGTAGGCAAGACAAGCTGTTTTTTTTTCCTTCTACTTCTTAAATAAATTATAAATCTTTTAATTTGGATAGTTGTATGGGTGGTGTTAGTTCTATACATACATAACTAACACATACATACATATACACTACTACAGAACGAACTGAGAAGAAAAATCAATTAAAACAACAAGAAAAAATCATTTATCTTTTAAATTTACCAACAATCTCCAAACAATATTATTATCATCAAATTGATTACATATAAATGGATGGGATGTACAATTTAATTTACAATAACTTTCATTAAACAACTGTAAAAAATGCGTAACATCTAACATATGCTATAATTTTTGTGTAGGTAGATTATTGTTTACAACAACCACAACAACAACAACAACAACAAGACAGGTATATGTCTGTCTCAACAATCGACCTGTTTAAGTGGGTTGAATCTAAACATAAATTCTTCTTAAATTTTCACCTTAATTTATTTAATTTTTGTTTGTTTTTTTTTAATCAATTTAGTCTCTTGTTAAGATTGGTATTTGTTGCTATTTGTGGATCTTATTTCAGATTTAAAACTGTTGTGCCGTTTTTTCAAACTAACACTACGTAATCACAAATCTCTGTGGTTAAAAGGGATTAAAGAGAAAAGCAAATATCGCTGTATAGTATATTGACCTCTATCTACTACCACATACCCATTAATAATTAAGACATTAACAAATAACAATATTTATGGTTATTTACGGAATTATTCAATTTAAATTTGTTTGTATATATACGTTTGATGTGATTAAATTAAAGAAAATTACATCATTGAGAATGATTTATTTGTTGGTTGAAAATTACGAAAAATCAATTTGGATCAAATCCAATTAAGATTCTTTCTCTAGATAATCATTACATTTGGTAAAACTTTAGTCGAAATTCTAGGGTGAACTAATTCAATTTAAAAATAGATTTGAAGAAAGGGGAAGAATTCTTCGTTTTAACTAAGGAACGATTCACATTTGCGGTCACAGCCTAGAGAATTTGCCGTTCGATTCACACGTGACGGTCAACAAACAGTCATGCTGTGCTCGCAGCACTCCTAAACCATCGACCTTTCGAGTTTTCAGCTTTTTATTGCTGAAGAAAATTGCACTGCTTACTCCAAAAAAGCTCTAGCAATGAGTGAGTCGGTCAAAATGTGATCGTGCGGATCGGCCCTATCCAACAATAAGTTTGTCATCTATTGTCAAATGAAACAAACAAACCAATCTGTCAGTGAACTGACTATACGTTTTATGTAAATATTACATTTGAACATTAACAGCTGAATAAAGCTTGTGTTCTTGATGGCAACTTCATGTATGTATTTTGAATATACACATGTATATATGTACATATATGTTTGTTATTTAAAAGATGAGGATTGAGAAGCAATGTCTATGTATGTATGTATATGTATATGAAAGAGCTAATAATATCGAACCGGCTGGTTATGTCGACATGTTTCAATTTTTCTTTTATTATTATTCTTTATTGTTTATTTATTTATCAACATTTATATGTACATGATACCAGATGAATTTTTCTGAAATTCATTGATTTGTGTAAATTTGGCAGATTATTGTTTTGTCTTCCCAACATTTTTACTTCTTCCTATAAATGTACCTATGCTTTTTTTGAGATCATCTTATGTATGTGTCTTTCTGTATGTTGTAAAAACCAGCCGTATTGGTTAGTTTCATACTAAGAACTATAAAACAATTCTTGACTGCAGTAGTAGTCTGCACCATATTAGGCATAATGTAACATTGTTTCCCAAGTCTTTTCCTCCTCTCTTTCTCTCTATCTACTACCTATACTGTTGCAGTTATAAACCACAAACAAAGTCAGTGTACGATAAGTTTATATCTACCTGTGCCATCTTCTCATCATTTGTCCATTATCTTAATCAGGCTAATAACAATAATTGTATTATTATTATTATTATTACAATTACATAACAGTTTTGTATAGTGTGCCCACTATTATTATTATTATTATTACTACAACTACTACTACCACTACCAATTGGAAGAATGGATCATGACGGTCAAGGTAGAATTTTTTTTTTCAATTATAAATGTAGAGAATATAATAAAGTAGAGACAGTTATTGCCCCAAAAATGGTATTACATTTCTAAATTTAACAATTCAACTATATATTTATATGTTGGTTCTTATATTTATAATAGAATTAATGTAGGTGTAACATCTCCTGTAGAGATCGAGTTTATTACAAAGAAAAATAATGAAGAAAAACCGTATTCTTAGAACAATCTTCTTCACTTTTTTAATAAACATAAATTATACACTCAACAGGTGCCATAAAAATATCTTTTTTTTTTTTCATGAAAAGTGTTAATTGACAATGTTAAGAAATCACATACACCAACACTTGTTGTAGGTAGAAAAGTAAAGGGAAAATGTTAGAAACTTCATAAAGCGACAGGATTTGAATGTGAAAACAGCAGGATATATTTTATACAATAATAGGATAATAGACATAACAAATATATAGATATACATTTATGGGAATACAGAGAGAGAGAGAGGGAGCATGTTAAATAATGGAAATACACCAAGGGGTGCCTTCATAATTTTTATCATTCTTAGGGAAACTGAAGTAGTGAAAGTTTGTCACCCTTCAATAAACACCCCATAATAATAATAGAAAGATTTATTTGTACGAATAGGGGATGTTTTCTAATATAATTCAGAATTATCCATTAAGCATCGAAAAAGGGAACATTTCCACATCATGAATAATTTCGTTCATATGTTATTATATTGCAAAAAAGTGGCCAACATATGCCCTAATCAGTAGCGTATCACAATTACAATTAGAAATTTTAAATTTTGGTTATTGAAAGAATAACTATTGTTAGAAATAGGGTAGGTTTAGTAGTGAAGATTTTCATTTCCTGTAATGTACAAGTGGATAGATTAAATTTCCATATTACACATACATATAGATACACCGCCACTGTGTCCGTTTTACAACATTAAAAAATCCTATGGGAGGTTCAACATCCGGTGTTGTTTGTGTAGAGTTCTCTCTGTAATGTTTTAAGCGGCGGATCCATATGCTTATGATTTTATCAAAAAATTATTGTTTGGATGTGTGTGCATGTATGTATGTATGTGCACATGCATGTTTAACATCCAAAACAGATTTCTACTGAATTGATCATTGTTTTTATTTTATTTCTTGTTAATTAATGAAGCATACAACCTGATTTTATAATAAAATAACGAACAATTAACGTAGATGAATATTAATTAAATTTTATCAGAATTGTATGTACAGATAGGTATTTAGAGAGTATACAGTAGATTTAATAAAACCTGTCGCCACCAATAGTTTCACCCAGACAGTTTGAACCAATTTCTTCATCAATTTTAAACAGAGGCTACAACACCAATAAAACAAGAAAAAAAAATTGGAAAACACCAAAGAAAACTACAAAAGAATTTCAATAAAAATTGAAGAGATATTTTTATACATTCTCTCAATGATGATGATGGCGAGACCAAATTTCCTCTTAAAAAAAAACAACAACAAAAAAAGCCAACACTCTATCAGCGTCATACAACAACTGTGCGTTAAAAACCCTCTTGTTGTATTTGTTTTTCTCCAAACTATTTTTTTCTTTTATTGCAGCATTTTAAAATATAAGTGAAAGTCTAACAAATTCATTGAGAATTTTTCAAATCTCCTGATTTTCCTTGTAATATGATTAATTGCGGAAGTTTCATTATTAATAATACCTTGATAGTTTCCAGACCGATATTTCAGGGGAAGTCTTTATCAGTTAAAAGTTGAACCGAAAAAAAAACCATATGGTTTTAAAGATGATGATTTATCAGAAAAACGTTTTATAATAATCTGTTTGATAGCGGCATTAGTAAACTAAAAATAAAATCAGATAGTGTCATTTTGTTCACATTGCCACATGTTAATATTATTTTTAGTTACATTTGTCTGACTGTCATTTGTGCCTTTCTAATTAATTAAATAAAAATGACATAGAAGGAATATACTAATTTGGTTATCTACAGCGTGTCCACCTAATAATGTACCTTCAGAAATAAGTCTGCGACTCAGGTAATAACAATTGCTATGTGATTGTTGAACAGACAAGTATAATGTTAATCTAGCAAGTGAAACACGGGGTATAAACATAAGATAGGGAAGAACGTCTGAACTTGAACAAGAAAATCGAGTAGCGCTAGTAGAGCACCACGTGAGCTACGTAGTAACCATACCTTTTCAAATGCCGTCGTCAGTTTCTCTCACTCTGTCTTCTTCATGTTACATCATTGAGGGGACACGGTGTATATGAAAAGAAACCACATTTGTGTGTAGATAATGTCAATTTGGTTAAAAGTGGCTTAATCTCACATCTAAATCGACAGATTTAGATTTTGAATTGATATCAAAAACGATTTTGATCTATAAGTAGATGGAGATTGTCATGTCTAATTTAACATCAATTTCAAAACATTGTTTACAATTAAATTGAACAATTTCACTTATTATCTATCTATATTTACTTATAATTACCATTATTCATTATAATTAAATAAATTATATCAATATTTAATTGTTATTATTTTATTATATAGGTGTGTGTGGTATGTGTTAGGCGCCATCATTCATACGTATACATATATGTATTTATAAAACACTACATACACAAAGATAATATAAAGGGTCAATGTTTTCCTTCCATCATTGTCGCCGTTATTGTTGTTTCATTTAAAAACAGATTGAGCTGAAAGCCAAGCGCCACCATCAAAGATATCTTTCCTGGTAATGGTGTTTATTAAAAGAAAGACAGATACAGGTACGCCCAATGAGACGTCCACCCAACAGACATTTGCAACAGACATCGCCCTAACACAAATTAGCATGTTCTTTATTTACTTTTTCTAAATTAAACTTTGGTCGTCTATTTGATGGATTTTTTGTTAATGCTGGTGGTACTATATTGTAGTAGAGTCAAGGTATTATTCTTGATTTTGAAGAGGTGGACAAGATAACAAGTGTCTTGTCTTTTAATAGATAATTATGCAAACTTTAGATAATATTTCCAAGTGTATGTGTACAAGTTTTTGACCATATGGTGTATTCTTTCAAGAAAAGATCGATTACAATCTGTGATAAATCTGTAGATTTACAAGAGTATTTTGTGTTGCCTACACACATACACACACAAAAAAAGAAAAAACAACAAGAATTTTTTCTATTATTTGTTGCATTATTTTATAAATAGATAGTAGTAACCATCAAAACCAATTATCTTCATATGAATGGAGGCTATTGTTGGTCACTTCCTCGTTTATCATTTAATTAAACTATTCAACTGGATCAAGTTCTCTCTTTTTTCAATTTTTTTAGTCGTTTCAAAAGGAGAACTGATAAAATAAATAAATAAATAAAACGAATATGGGGGCGAAGTTTTAAACCTTTAGGTGGTTGAAATTCCACAACAATTAAATTACAACAATCAACAACATTATTCTTAAGTACTTATATAAAAAATAAATTAAAAAACTGTTCAACATAAATCACCTTCAGGGTTGATTTCAATCTATTTTGTAATTAATCAGTTGTAACAATTTCAAATCCAGGGTATCTATCTGTCTTTAAACAAAAGAGACGCCTAGACGTCTAGACGCTAGATAATAGATAAACAATCTCAATTTTTTCCTCCTTATTGTTATTATTTATTTATTTATTTTTTATTATTATCACGATTTGTATTTGTTTTTGTTTTTTTTTATTATTATTATTATTGTTGTTGTTGTGTTGGTTTGGATGGATGGATGGATGCATTAGAGGCGCCGGATGTCGCCTGCCTTCTCTCTACTTTATTACATTTCAATGAATAAAACATTAATAAAATGCATTCTCGATTACGCCATATATTCATATTATTATTATTATTATTATGTGATTTTGAGGAGTGGTTGACATTGGGCCACATTCTTAATTTGTATATAGTTAAAAGTAACAAAACACCATATGGTCATGATAAACGTCTGATTGGATTTATTAAAGAGGTTGATATTGTGCAATCTACAATAACTATATTCACTCCTCTATTGTCAAAACTTATCTTTATGTAAATATGATTGAAAATAGTGGAAATATACGGATATACCGTTAATACATCATATCAACCAGCATCAGAGTATAAAGTAATAGAAGCGATAGATAATCGAAAAAGCTTCATTTACACACAATTAAGGGCCTATCATACGCGATTGCAGAGCGTGAAAATGTTGTTTATAGCAGATTGTTTGCGTTTGTATCGTTTGAAACGCGCACAAGCATCGGGTTTCAATATAGTGGGAATCCTCGAGCAACGACATCCTAGTAGATGCTGACGAATATCTGACAAATGCCATTGTGTGTCTGTTTCGACGTATCTGCGCGTTTATCAATTCATGAACGTGTGCAAAGGTGCACACTAGTGCACAGGCTGCGACTATACCACATTTGCAACACGTCTTAGCACTTGAAAAAGACGTCGTGTGCATAGACCCTAATATATGAATTACCTTTCACATTCGATGTATTTGCCCATCTTATACGATGAAATTGCTTTTAATTATTATGTTTATAAATATATTTATGAATAGATAAGATGAATTTACAAAATCTAACTGTACTATAATTATTATAAATTTGGATTTTTTGTTGTTGTTGTTGGTTGTTGTTGAAAAACTGTATATATCGACTATATGTGTGTAACTAGAGTCAAGTTAACTATGTTGTTAAACTTGTTGCAAAATGTATTTCAAAAACGAGGCCATTTCCCCTTGATGAGTAGTTTTTCAGTTTAATCCAGTTATAGAAAAATGTTATTTCCACAATTATCAGAATTTTTCTTAATTAACTGTTTTTACCCTGTTGCTGATGATGATCAGTTAAACTACTCTGTAAGAGAATACTTCTGAATTTTCCAGGAATAGATTCATCACTTTTTGATTCTATTATTTGTTGAAACAAAAAACAGGTGGGTTTTCTCCTTGAGTAAATTTAAATGATGATTGAGAAGTTTGAAGGCTTTTAAAACCAACAAATTCTATTAAAATTTAATTCTCAACTCTTGGATAAAGTTCAGTCTACAATGTTTCTCGAAGTGTTTGCAGTGAAATCTTACAAAGGAAACCGGGTGCAATGGGCTGTAATTAATATTAAACGATGTAAGTGTAAGTGAAAATTGTTTAAAAGTTTGAGAAATACTGGTTCAATCAATAGTGCAATGTTTGGTGTCTATGTAAAGTTGCCAGATTTATGAAAATCATAACCGGGACAGAGAAGGTATGGTCCAGGGTTTATTTCTGAGTGGGCTTCAAGGAAAGTTAAAAAAAAAAGACACTGACAAGGGAATTTTCAATCAAAATAAAGTTCCCGCAGGGTTGATCGCAATCTGTTATTTATAGCAAAACAAGCGGAAGCTTGCAATTTCCGCGTATGCATTTTTTTTTTTAAATTTTGATAAAGCAGGGTATCTACTAGACGACAGAAAGATTTAAGATCCTGAAAAGCCGGAGACGTCTGGAAATCTCTAGATTATATACGAAACAATTATTTGTTGTTGTAGATTTGAAGAATATAGTCTTTTTTTCAATTGATCTTTGTGCAAACAGACATGTATATTAGGAGAAAAAAACAGTATTAAAAGTATCACCTATATACATTATAGAATGAAGATGGATTTCATTATGGGAAAAATCGTTCTTTATATAAGAACAATCAATAAAAAACTTAATTAACCATAAATACAAAACGAAAGTGACGACATATCAAATTTATCTCGTAATAACTGATATTAACTCTCAAAAACTATAATTGAATGGGAAAAAAGAGTGCAATTCCGTCATTCGCTTATTATTATTATTTCATCCAATTAATTTATCTGAATAATAAAAATACAAATTATCTCGGTAAGATATAAAGAAGGCGAGAGTTCAAGGTTCTCCTTTTTTTTGTTTTAAAAGCCCCCATCACCCTTATGTAGCCCTATTCATTTAATAAAAAAATGATAAAAATAAACCAAGAAGATTCTCACAATTTTATTATTTATTCATATTTTTGTTTGTGCGTTTTTTGTTAATTATAAATGATTGATTTTAGGTGAAAGCTCTTTAAAATTCATTGAACGTACATTTATAATTTCTAGGTGTTTGGCTACTTTTCTACTTTTTATTTATTCTTATTTTAATTATTCTCTCTATTAACACAGAAAAGTATCTAGAGATAAACATCTTTTGAATAGTAGGTACATGTACAAATACAAACCATATTATTATTTACCATACCCATATTTGTTGTTATTTACCGTTTTCTAACAATTATCCCCTATCTGATAATATTCTTTTAAATACATCTTCAATTACATTTAAAAAAATTTGCACCAAGAGGTTACAAGAGTCATAAAAATTTGTCATCACAGTTTCCTGTCATCTTCTAAGAAATATTCCTGCTGCCACTAGACTCTCATGTTGTTTGTTATATTACTGCAGAAGCAAACACCAGCAGTAGTAACAACTAGTTGTGTGTTGTTGCATGTGAGAATTGAAGATAATTTGAATCAAACCAGCTGTAGTGATTCATTCGTGAGTAACGCGCTCGCTATACAAGTCCGGTCGTTTATTTCAATTTAAAAAAATACAACAACGATAATAACGACGGGACAGTGAATTTTTGTTGTTCTTATTGTTGTTATAAAGTGAGTGTTGGTTATTATTATTTTGCAAAAATGACTAGGTGATATAATTTGTAATAACAGGTGGTTGTTTTAATATTTTAACAATATGGGTACAAGGAGTAGGGCTAGTAATATCAACAGAACGAAAGGTGTGATTATTATCAATTTTGCACTCATTATTATCATTATTATTATTTCGAAATAATACTGATAAGAATCTCTATTGTTATTTATTTATTTGTAAAATTCTAAAAAAGTGTGTTTACTTGCTATAATAATAATAATTGTTGACGGCCTTGCGTTATTTCACAAATATAAACCAAGGTATGACCGTATGTATTCATGTGGAAAAACTAATATTTTATTAATAAGCTTAACTAATGACATCATGATTTGATTATCCTTAAATTTTAAAAATTCGATTTTAAAAATAACGTCTTTTTATCCGATTTATTAAATTTTTGGTGGGTTATTTTTGCTTGTTGTTTTAATCGATGGAAATTGCCACAATTAAATTTTTTAATTATCCCAATTTGTTAAGTTGGTGTTAAATTTTTAACACTAATTTAAATAAATTATACTCTTAATTTTATTTATATTAAAGTAAATTTCCATAATCATAATAATAATAATAAGTGACAAAATGTTTCTTAATAGTTGGTATTTTGTTAAAATTTATCTAATTTATTTATAAACTGATAACGTCATTTTCTAATGATTTCATATTTGCGTATGTATATGCGGTTTTATAATTTACAACAATTTTGATCAATTTTCTTAATAGTTTGTATGTGTGGGGTAAATTGTTTGTTGTTGTTGTAGTTGGAGTTGTGTTATTTTTAAATTGTAGTTTTTTAAAGTTACCACAGTATAAATTGTTTAGAAAGAGAGAGTAAATGGAATTTCAATAAAATTTAAAACCATTGAATGTTTAGGAATATTTTCCAAAGACTCTAATAAAAATAAAAGACAACATTATTTTCATCAATGGACTCATTTATAATAAAAGTTGTTGTTTAGAAACTGAAAGTCCTAACAGGCGTCAAACTTCTATGAGAATAAAATTTTATTATTCATAAATAGTTTATTGTTTAACAAAAAAAGTGTTTTATACTCCATCTCTTTCAATTTAGTTAACTTAACTCTATAATGTTTCAAGATGCTATAATCGAGTTATCGTATTTCCACAAAAAAACCGTCTAGGTCAATCCTCTTTTAACCTTCTTGAGGTTATCAATGAAGGACACTTCTTACCATTGACAAAAAAAAAGAAATTCGCGGAACACTTGTGACAAATTCGTACAAGGTTAGTGCACCATCACAGCACGTATAACAGTGCACATCCTTATTTATGCATTAAACTCAAAAAAAATTCTAAAAGGACTCCTGTAGCATCTTAACAAATTATAAGAATTCAAATATCTATTGAAAGAGCCACCCACTATTGAATATTGTTTTCGAAATTTCAGCATTTACCTTAAAAAAGATCAGAAATTGTAACAAAAGTAGCTAACATAAATAAATAGAGATCACAGTGACACGATAGGATTAGAATGTGTGTTTGAAAAGAGCTACAAACGCCCCTTTTATGAAAAGAGAATATAGGAATACCGCGGTAATCGGGATAAATAATGCTGTTTTTTTCTCAAATCACGTCAATTTTTTTCATCATTATCATCGATCTAAGCTCCTTAAGCTCTTCTTCAAGATTAATTAGGTTTTTATCGTCCAGCTCCTCAACATATGACTCCAGTAGGTCCTTATCATTAACTTTTTCAATTTATTTTAGTTCTAGATCAAAGGCAATCTTAGTTTTGTCACTGATATCATGAGTATCTTCATTTTCAAATTCTTATAGCTGACTCTCGAAAGTCTTAAGTTTATTGCATAAATTAATAAATTTATGGGGTTCGTACAACATTACGTGAGACAGCCTGTATATTTATGACCTATTTCGAATGAAATATCCAATAATTGCATGATCGAATTGCAAAATATCGCGCCCCTTGTATCATTTCAAATAATCCATGAAAAATCAATATTTATTAATGGTGTGTTTTTCAAATAGAAACACGTCTACCGCATTTAGGTGTGCCCCCCTACAATATAATCAAATATTTTTATTATTTATACACAACCATTACACAATTATTTCAAATGATTTAATTGATAACAGTTTTTTAAAAAATTGCAGTGTAAATAATCTGATAAAAAAATTAATCATTAGCTTGTTCACGTAGCTATAATATTAAAAGCTTTATCATCAAATATTAATAAAAGATAAGCATTTTTAAGGGAAGCCCCTTTATTTTTATCTAAAAAATAAATACATACAGTGTTGGTTCTTCTAATATTGGCAAATATTCCAGCAATATTACTCTATAGGGGTTTCCGTCCAAGAATTCCACACACCCTTAGAGTTTTCTTTAAATATTTCACCTTCCACCATCTTTGTCATTATCATGATCGACAAAAATCGAACTACACATACCATTATCGATGTTTTTTCTCCAATGTTCGCATTTGAAAAACCAACCCTGTACATAGAAAATACCGCCTACTATTATTATTTTATTTTGTTGTATAAATTTTTGTTTTGTTTATTTGTTTGTAGGGTCAACAACGGACCTAAGTCCCGTGATTGATGTATTTGATGCAAAGTTACAACAGAATCGCCAAAAGAATTTAACAATAAATTTCAATTTATCACCATGTGTCCAACAAATTTTATCACATGTTGTTGATGATGATAATGAATTGAAGAATCGTTTAAAATTTGATAAGAATCATCAACATCATCATCATCATCATTTGAAGAGACATAGTCGTTCATTAAAATTATCAACAGAAAAATTATTGATAAACAATAATAAAAGTACAGAATCATTAGATATAATATCACCAAATGTACAAAAGATGATTTCAAATTTGCCAGATACAGAATTAGTGATTAATCACAGTAATAATAACAATAATAATAATAATAATAGTGAACGTAATAATTCATTTTTATATAATCGTAATAATAAAAATGATGAACAAAATAACAATAATAGTGATAATAAAAATATTATAAAAAATAGTGATTGTGATCGATCTGATTGTATACAAGAAGAAGATAATTTTACAAAAACAACAAACGAAAATAACGAATATTGGAATTGTAACAATTCTAAACCATTAGGGACTTATTATTTACATTCATCACAAGGTATAGCTTCCAGGAATCCTGTAGGACGTAAAAATATGGGAAAGTTTCTTCAGGTGAGTTGAATTTCATCGTGAAAGTCATTTAAATTAATGAAAGGGGAGAGAGAGAGATTCCACCGTTTTTGTATTAATGTTAAAATTACGGTAAGTGTATTATATGATATGTTTTACGGTCAATGCAAATGAAATTTAAATTTTCTACTTTTATAAACCAAAAGAGAAAAAAATATATAAATTCTTTAGTTTAGAATGCGTGACGATTATTAGATTAATTTGTATCGGTGTAACAAATATTTTACAAAATTTATTCATCTTACATATAGATTAAAAGGTGCAATTAATAATTTGATACGCTCTCTTTGATCATTATCCGATATGTTGTTGTTGTTGTTTGAAAATTTTTAATTTTACCGAATAACTATACTATAAATATGTAAATATCGTTTCTTCACCTCCCAAGTTTTTTTTTTTTTTTTGACATTTTAGCCTAACCTTCTCTTCCGTATTTTAGAATTTTCCGTATATATGAGACGGTGCTAATTCAAAACCAAATCGATAAATACCGCTAATGAGTTTTGATGTATTTACCTACCATATATTGAGTAATTTTTAATAACGGTTTTAAAAATATGCCGTATGTGTGTGTGTGTGTGTGTGTGTGGATGGAGGTTTACGAACCTTTCCAATTTCCTTAAATAGTCTTTGGTAATTTTCTGAAGATTATATTCAATTGTGTGCAATACGGTCCTGAAGTTGTATTCCCGGTTGTTTCAATTTTTTTTATGTTCTCTTTTAACATTGAATAGAGTGGTCCAATAAATTTTGGAAGCTTTTAACGTGAAAATATGTGATTTCTTCTTTTAAATCTCTTCTTTAAAGATAAACAAAAGAAAATAAATGTTGGGCGACAAAAGTCGTCGTATTTTCTCGTTATTTAAAGACTTTTGTAACTATTTTGAAACATTTATCATTATTATTATTATGCACTAAATGCATACGTCACTATTACTTTTTCCTTTTTGACATGATACAACAGATGTGTATGTATGTATGGATGGATGTAATCTTTTATTATCTACAATAAATCTTCATTATAACAGCATCATTATGTTATATTCAAATGATAACGCTAGATTAGGTAGTAATTGTAGAATATTGACAATATTCTATAATACCACCCACCCTTTTTGTATTCATTTCATATTTTGAGCATTAAAGAAAAATAAACTGACAATCCTAAAAAAAAATCTAAACACAATCAGAAAATACAAACCAAACAACGCATATAAATGTCTTTTTATCATTTTACTGTGGAAACATATCTTATTACACACACATCCTTTTGTTGTTATATTTTTCATGTCTCTCTTTTTTATTTATTTATTTACATTTCATTTTAAATATTGTTACTATTTAACAACAAACAGATGTATCTATGTACATTTTATTTCTTTTTTTTTTTGTTGCTAATTTCTAGGTACCTAGTGAGAGTAGTGCAGGTACAACAAACAGTACAATATCATCAACAGAAGTATCTCGTCCTGTTTCATTAACAAGTTTAGGATCATGTTCATCTAGCGGTAGTAGTGGACCAAATCAACCTAGTTCAGCATATTTGGCATCAGCTGAAAGTTTAGATAGTGATCCTGAACCTACCGGAAGTCAAGGTCAGTATTACAAATATTAAAAAAATAATAAAATAGATTGGACGATAGAGACAAACTATGATTCAGCAAACGTTTGTGAATTGATTCATCATTTATACCATGTTGTGTGTGTATGGTTGAAAAATCCCAATGAGATTAATGCGGTGGATGATGTTAATAACGTCAAAATTGTTCTTGAAATGCAAAATTTTGCACAATTGTTATTTTTTGTAGTTCAAGGCTCCCAAAATTAATATTACTTTCTGGCCACAAAGACGGTAGATCCGCCATTGTCCTTACTTAGTATGTAATGCAAGTATTTCGAATAAATTTATAGGGGATTTCGTTAAAAAAAATCAAAAACAAACAGGATGTTTAATCATAGTTTATCCTTGATGATGATGATAAAAACCCTGCGTTATCTAAAAATGGCAAGGGTTGTCGTATTTAGGTAGCACAATAATAATTAAATTATGCAAAGCATAGTTTGGTTTGCGTGTGACGCCACAACAACCATTAAATTAACATGTGTGTTTATTATCTTTGTTGTATATTCTATAAACTATCCCATGATGGTAGTAGACCTCTATACATACACACATACAATATAAAGATCTTATGTATGTGTATAGTACATTGTGACAGTAGTTTGTGTATTTTATCAGTTAACTAGAAAAGACACACGAGTTATTGACCAGTTAAGAGGAGAGCATTTACATGTTCACCTACATATATAGGTATAACAAACAATATTTTAATTTGTCTTTTTTTTTTGGGCGACGAATTCAACAGGTTCTGCTGATAGTGGAATAGCTGAACAAACACTGATGAGTCCTGAAGCACGCGTATTACAAGAAGTATTAGATACAGAAACTGTCTATGTATCAGATCTTGGTCAAGTCATAGAGGTATGTTTGTTTGTATAGGTTGTGTAAGAAAATTCCTCTTCAATTTAACAATAAAGAGAAATTTGTAATTTCCTGTCGCATAAAACCAATTAATTTTATACCAATTGCGATTGTTTTATATTATTGAATGACTCATTCAAAAATACTTTAATCGTGATTTGTTAATGGTTTCCTAGTATTGCATTGTTAATGTTATATTAGACTCTTATTATTATTATTGAGAGATAAAATATAAAAAAAAAGCAACATTTAATCATTAACGATTACAAAATTATCGAATTAATTAGCAACAAGTGTTTTATAGAAGGAAAATTGAAACAGTGTAGGCTGAAAGGACGTCTACTTTATTTTAGTTTTTTTTCCCTACATTTTCTTACAGATAATTTCCATAAATTTTGTAATAATTACACACAGATCGACCTTGATGTCATCTTTATGATAACTGTTGTCACTAACAGTTGGTTTCTTGTTCCCAATACAAGAACAACAACAAAAAAAAATAACAGTCTTTCATAAATTCAATTAATAACTAGATTGTTAAAATATGTGTGTATATCCATCCAATCATCCTTGACTTTATCATATTTTTTCGATAATAAAAATTAAATAAACATAATTATTGAGATGATGATGATGATGATGAGTCATTCGAGAAATGATAATGATTATGTATTAACAGTCAAAAAAAAAACAAACTTTCAATCGCCTACAACGATTCAAAAATTTCGTAATAAAATTTTATTACTACATTCAAATCTATACCTATATATATATATGACATAATCTATCTATAGACATCCATTTAGTCTAAATTCTCGTTATATCACACATTAATTGCCAAAGCTTTCAAATTATTATAGGCGTCGTCGATTAAATTCATGAATGAAATTCCACTTCATTTATATCCGAGCAGACTTTCGTTTTTTGTTGACTTTTTTCTAAATGCTTTAGCTCTAATACTATTTTTATAATATACAGTATGTACGACATAAAGCTGTACGTCTCCGTGAATCAGGGGCGGACTTAAGTTAAAGTCTTTAGGGGGGCTAGCGTAAAATTTAACATATTGATAGTTTATTGGATAATATTTGTTCACTAATTGTATGTAATCTTGAAAAAGTAGTGCTCTAACATTAGTCCAATTCTCCATTGGGTAATAAAACTCGCTCGACTTTTGTTCCCTACTATGGGAACCCGACGTTAGAAAGAAATATGATGAATAACAGGCTTATTTTTAGGGGGGCTAATTTGAAGCACGGGAGTGCTAAGCCCCCCTTAAGTCCGCGCCTGCCGTGAATCCATATTTATACATTGAACTAGATAGAACCAGAGAAGTCAGTGACAAGACAGGATTGTGCTGACTTTGGAGATCTGTTCAGTTTTAGATACATTTTGCCTATAAGTGTGATATTAGATGATCTGGCAAAATGGTAGAAATGTATCGATTTCAGTAGGCAGTTATGTTCATTCAGATATCTGTCTCCATCTGACATAGTAATTCTACTGAAATTTGCAGATTTCTGGCACTTTATCAGATCGTCTAGCAGCACCTTTACAGTTTCAATGCAATAAACAACGTGCCACTGAACTCTATTTATTGATCTGTGAGACTGCTATTTTTATTACAATTTCTCCTATTTTTTTTTTTAAATGACTTACAGAAACCCTTTTTGGTTTTCTTGCATAAATGAGGGATTACGGGGGGGCGTACAGCTTTACATGAGATAGCCTCTATATACCGATACATGATAAATAAGAATTGACCGTATCCAATCAACAACACATACAGAAAGCAA
>JAZBGY010001085.1:0-29911 GCA_037414755.1 Lydus trimaculatus | reverse complement strand
CTTTGTTCTACTCACGGTTCTGTTACTCCTATACTTCGAAAAATTTCAGACACACGGTATATATTTTCAAAAATGTTTCGCCCTTGGGCAAGTCAATAAGACAATGTTCAAGAAAATCTACCACAAGAAGAAATCCTCATCGAAGAAAATCTTGCTGAAGAAATTCACAACGTTAAAATAAATAAGCCGGCCCTGTCTACAATCGGGTAGCAACATTCCAATAATAATTTATGATAGGGTGCTGTCCTTTTAGTAACCACAAAATAATGCGCTGGTCGGGGACCATAAAACGGACCGAAATTTTCGAAACTATATACACATTAGGCGTTTTAAAACGCGCGTTGTAAGAGTTCGACCTGTCCTACAGGTCCGAATAGGTGTATGCATGTAACCGCGCGTTTCCAAATATTCGTTAAAACGTGCTTTGGGAGGGCGCCTGCCGACACTTTGAGATACATACGCTGCCAATTTGTTGTACAGTTTAACGAATGTTTTCATATACATAGACGTAAAATTGAAGGACGATCACTTTGATACGGAATTATTTATTAATGCAATTGTAAAAAGACCGGCTATTTGGGATATGGAAATAAGCCCAGGTTATAGAAACAAAAACAACTTTTCCTCAGGTTCTCTCAATTTTGGGTACAATGTTAAGAACATTCCATGTGTTAGTCTATCCCACAATTTGGGATGCACTCAATATTCTCGTTGTCTTTGATGTCGTCATTTATAGCGACAGTAGAGGAGCCACAAACAACCTACTTCTTCCACATTCATTTATAGACTGTGTATGATAATTTTTGGAACTGCAACCAAACTCCCAGAAAATAAAATGAATGAGAACTAGCCACTACACAGCAAATCATATATGAAAGAAAGTGGAACATGAGATAAAAGTTTTTCCAAATGATATTTAAAGTCAAGCAACGTAGGGCCCAGTTAGTTTTCGAATAGGTCACCTAAATAACTAAATTCCAATTGGCTTTCAAACTGGTGGATGACTTGATTCCAGGAAATAAAATAAATCACCTTGGCCACTATACTATTCAGATGCCAAACGTGTGAGAAGATTCCGTAGAACTCTAGCCCATCTAGTAGTCCTCACTTCTTAAGGCCCATACACATACACAGGAAAATCTAAAAGGAAAAACTGAACAGTTCTTCCTTGTGGAAAAACGGAATACCCCCTAGGCTACACACGCCGGAATATCTGTGAGGTAAAACTGAACAGTTCTTCTGGCCTTAAGGATTTCCGGATAGTGTGTAAACAAAAACTGACAGATTTAACGGACAAGAGGTGAGCTTTAAGCAAGGAGCATACGGCACACTTGCAAAAAATACCGGCCAAAAAGGTTTTCTCGTCGTCGAAACAACTTTCAGAAGTCAAAACCAAATCTCAAGCGCCGCTGGTAGGAAAATCCAAAGAGAGCATTCTGCATGGTCAAGAGAACTCAGGTGCATTAAAATGTACCCCAATCATGCAGCAAGAGGGTAGCTCTTTGGAGACAAATGGAGATGCTGATTACATTAATAATAACAACAACTACTACAGTAATAACAATACATGTGATAACAATAACTGTAATGACAATTTTCCTGGAATTGATCGCCAAGCTAGCGGTAAGTGTGATGAATACTTAGAGCTTCTCTAGGATAAAAGTTAATGCCAACTCTATATGTTGACACAGGTGGCTTCTTTATCGAAACAACTATGAGAAGTCAGGACCAAATCTCAGGCGCCGCCACTAAGAAGAGCCAAAAAAAGAATTTTGCATGGTAAATGTATCACATCTGCATTACCATGTAACTGAAGTGGTCAGCAAAAAAGTAATTCTTTGTATACAAATAGATGTGTCAGCATCCATGAAGACTAATCGTAATAATAAAGATAAAATAAAGAAGAATTAGAGGAGTAATAGTGTTTAACAAAAGAGCACGGTGTGCTCTCAATGGGCGATCAAAGGCACATGACAACAATTAATCAACCTGTAAGAGTTAGGTAGTGCAAATTTTTGGTGTCTCCGTAATATATACGTTAACGTGACCTTTTGTTAAATGGAGAAAGACAATGTCATCTGTGAAAATACATTTCACTACTGCACTAACTGAATGTTGTTTGTCCACATTATGATTTTTATTTTTATTTGAGAAATAACGTAAAGTGCACTTACAGAAATTGCCAGCTAGAAAGGCATTATTGGCAAAAAGAAACGTTTATATGCATGTTTGAGATATAAATGCATCATCGGTGAATAATTCAGAATTCTTTCAATGCGATGCTTTCGAACGTGAAGAATGTGGTGTCAAATTTCCAATATTGCGATATAATCCTTTTGTTTTATTGTAATTTTTGGTTTATTCTCAATAAAATTTTCACATTATGTTAAAGTACCGTTGTTTTATTATATTTACCAAAATGTAAACTTTCAGTTCTAACGTTTCCAATTTGCATGTTTCTTACATCGTTTTTCATTTATTTCATGTGAGAGATTTAAAGAAAAGTTGATTAATTTATTTCATTTAGCAATTAATAGGTAAGTGACTTTCGTCCGCAGTCAAGTCAAAATGTTTTCAAAAAAATTCTAATATTCGTATCTGCTTGTTATTTATTGCCTTTTCTTTTTCTATGTACCACTTCACAATCATACGCGAGTAAAATATTGATTATTGCTCGTTCCATTGATTAAAAACTGATTGCATTGTTTGAGTGATTACGATGCGTCTATCGATCGAATGTTTTAATATTTGTGACAATCTTACAACCGATATATCATCAGACACGACAGAAAATCTTTAATGGTTGTTTAAGACTGCTACATTTCCCACTGGTAACACAATATTTCATTCAACACGATTCACAGAGGTTTTGGTACATTTATTTCAATACAACAATGTCTAAAAAGGACCTGATCAAAATGAAGAAAGGACATACAATATGGAATACTCTGTTTCTTCGTTCTGTTATTAATTAAAAAACAGTTTGGCCTTACATGCACGTATAATCTAATGCTCTATTCAAAAATAATTGTGTCTAAATTAAGGAGAAAGAGGAGTTCATGAAACTAACAACTAGGTATGAATGTAGAAGGTCACAATTGAGATTATACCAAATACAAAATATTTGCAATAAGGATGAATTGTTCGAATATTTTTGAAGCAAATACTCTTCGAATCTCATCCGTGGAATTTTTTTCAATTTTCAACCGCTGAATAAGGTTTGTTCGATTGCTTCAAAAAATTCCATTCGAATCTTGTCGAATAACTTCAAACGAAAGTCCAGCCTTACGTTCAACTTCTTCCCGTTTCTGTTTTCCCAATTGTGATTGATTAACAACAGTTTTACATAAAACAGGATCACCACAATAAACTCTATATATGGAAGTGGGGGGTCTATAGTTGCCTATGGCTATTACGTCACACTTGCAAGGGATCAGATCCGCCCGTAGTTTTGTAACAGTGAACCGGATCCGTCGGATCAAGTTCATCGGATCGTTCCTACGGACCTGATCTTCAACACACACGGTCGGATATCTTAGCGGATGTGGTCCGGTGCGGACCAAATCCTTTAAAAAGTCCGTTCGTGTGTGCCCGCCCACCTATTGTGATGCTTCATTAAATGATAATATTTGTTGAATAAATAATTTTTAATGCACTTGTATTCAACACATAATTGTCCATAATTTCGGTATTTCTATACAGTAGTGGGCCATTTGTGATTGTTAAGAAACTAGAATCGTTTCGTCATTTCACATAGATAGATGTCTTCTTCATTAAATCATCAAGAGATTGGCAACGTCAGTCGCAGACTGGTATCGATACGAATGCTCAAATCTCTATGTGGAGTTGTGTAGAGTTTGTTTTTAATGTGACTTGCTTTTATAATACTACACTAATATAAGTATAAACAATTAAATTTGCATAATGATTCTATCATATAAAACCGTATTTGTCACTTTGTTACGACTTTATTTTATAAAGAGTTGCCAATTTAAACCAGAAAAATCATCCTGCTGGACCCTCATTAGCGTACAGAGACACAATGGTACGTTTCCACTAAAGTATCCGATTTTTTCACAATTCCTATATTATACACAGATTTCTGGAATGATTCACCCGAATCTATCTTTATAAAATCGTGAAATAGAAGAGTTGATAAAATCGCCTGAAACTAGGTGTCGCAACTTTCAACAAAATCCTTAAAATCAGTCAAAATTTTCCTTTTAAAATCAGTAGAAAAGCTTTTCTTCAATTAAATTCAAATCTGGATCATCATAATTCTTTTATTGAATAGTCATTTGTTATTATGACTGTTGATTCTTGCTTGAATTGAATTTTCTAGATTGAACTATCTAGTCCTTGATTTTAATATCGCACATCGACGTCTAGATTTGAGTGGACTGATCTGTGTAGTCAATATGATATAGAAGTTAACGATCTGATTTAAACTGAGCTACAATTACTATGTACTTCTATAAAAGAAAAAACGGTACAGTTCTTTCTATTTCATCAATTTCAACTGACAAAGAAGATGTAATTGTTTCAATTAACAGTATGAATGCTAATTAACAAGATATAAAACCTAAAATCGAGTTTCATGATGTTTTCATAAATTGCTCAATGTTACCATTGATGGGTAATCGATAACATTAGAGTGGTGATGTATTTATAGTTAAATATGTATATGTGACTGCTTCAATTGATCATAATTTCTCTGTGTAACATTTAAAACCTGAACAATATTGGAAAATGTCAGTAATTCTGTTGTTTCAAGTGAAGTTCAATTGAATAATTCCATTACAAATAAAATAATTAATTGTTAGTACAAAAATTAATGAATAGTTGAAAAATGGTGGATGCGCCGGGTGAGAAGTATGGGAGGAATTATTTCACACTTCAGCATTACTGTAATAATAAAAATAAACGTATTGTTGCTCGAAGTCCTCATAAATCGAATGGATGTTTGTTTCAAATAAAGAAACTTTTTTTAAAGAAAGACCCATAAGTTCTGTTAAAACATTTTGTATGCTTGTATTTCATTTATATTACAACATAACGTCAGTAAATTTCCACGGTCTCAAAATTTACACATTTTCAGTCTCTTATTTAGTGGTGTGTAAATTAATACTGATAAAAATAAACATTGTTAGAATTTTGTATGTAAATTGTAGATAAACACGATTAACAGATCTTACGAATTTAATGATAGTTGATATAGTTTTTCAAGCGGTGTTAAATTCAAACGAACAAGAACATTGAAAATAATTAAGTAACTTTTTGAAATTCGTCTGAAAGTTACTGAAACATTAATATGTCTCGCATAATATCAAAAGAGGCTGAAATTTTTGCGTTTAGACATTGTGAAATTCGTAAGCGCATAAGCGTTTCTGAAAATTCCCGAACAAAGTCCTATTATGTTAATTACTGTGTATCAGTCGCTATTAAAAAATACACCCGTTTATTTATATTTATAGATATTTCCGTTAAATAAGTTACGTTGTACTTTTGTTATGGAATTTGTCAACATCTACTTGTTTAGTTTTTAAGATTTTATCATCACTACATTACAAAGACACTTATTTATGATAATGATCATAAACAAGAGAAAAATAATAATACGGCAACCTATATTTTAAGCCACATTTTTGTCACAAAACACGACTATGCCTGAATTTACTGTATCTACCTGAATTTTTGACTTTTTTCAATTCTTGCAAGATGCGTTATCCTGAAGGAAATTAGCACTCAGTTTTGTGGGTTATCCTTTGAATAAGGCAATTATTACTGCATTCATGAAATTACACTGTAATTGCTTTGAAATTTAACTGAAATGAAATTTTCAGCTAACTAGTTTAGAACAGTTCAGATTCATTTCAGTCAGTAGAGTAAATAATTAGAAGAGTCAGATCCTAAGGATTTCAATTTCTCCTTATCGATTTTTGTAGTCAGAAAGTCTATCTCGATAGAGCTTTGAAGGAAACTTTTCGAAATTTAAATGAAATTTTGCAGCTACAAAACTACCACCTGTTGGAGTCTCTAAGTTTGAATTCAATTTTGATTCAGTTGAAAGTATCACCTGAAAACTACTGAAATACAAACAAATGAAAATACTGCTCTCTATATTTCAGTAGATAAATACTAACACTGAAATCGAATTCGTTTAGTTGACTATATGAGAGTTTGTAATGTATGGCAAGCAGACAAAATGAAATCAAATTTCGCGCATTGCGGTTCTCAATAAAACTCTATTTGAATGTTTATTCTCACGGGAATTCGTATGAAACTGGTGTACGCCCGATAAACTTCCCATTTTGACATTTTACATGAGTTTCTGTGATTATTACTAAACCTATTATTATTAACTGATGTTAAAAGATTGCTGAGCCAACCTGAAAATTATTCAATTCTTTAGAAATTTTATTGACATTTAATAGATGAAAGGAATTGAAAATAATTATCTCTCTATATTAGAACAAGCTTCTCGACTTTAATGAAAAGCTGTTGTTTAAGAATTTGTTCTAATTTAAATCTTCACCGCTTCTGTGAAAATCGGGAGATGTTACAAACCCCTTCTTAAATCAAATATGTCGTGTTCAGTAAAAGATTAATGAGATTTACATAAAACTGGAATAAACACAATATTTCGCTGTATTCACGTCAGATTTTAACCAAAAGACAAAATTTCAGTAGCTTTTCCTTCTGAAAAGAACCAGCGAAAGGCGATTCGTGATGTTAAGTTTGGACTCACAGTCTTTAATAAGTTTTGCTACAAACTTTCGAATATTCTTGGTGTAACAGGGAAATTCATAAGCACGTACATGTAAAAATAAATGATCAAATTTGCACTTACAGTTAACGTGATTATTCCTTTGAAAGACAGACTACAGATGTTTACTGTAAATAAACACAAAAACCGGTGAGAAGTTGGAGCTTTTCCGACTTCAGGCTTTGAGTGTTTTTGTGGTGAAGATGCATCAAGTGAGGACTGAAAAATGACGATTCTTAAAGTAAATATAGTAGAACAAGACTTCAATTGAGCATCAGTGGTTGCAACTGCAAATGTTTAGAATATATCTGTCGTTACCGTAACCAAATTTGTGGATTATCTCTGAACAGATTGTTTATTTTACCTCACTGAAGTTCGTGATGTTTGTGTTTCTCTATATTTGAAAACAACGGACCAATCACCCTCTCAGTCTTATATTAGGGTAGTACTAATCGTGCTTCTTAAACGCCCGTTAAATCCATCAAGTTTTAAAAAGCAATAAAGTTTTTAAATAAAAAACGAAATAAAACATGAAATAGTGATTCTATGAACATTCATCATTTCTAATTTTGGCCTTCCATGTTACATAACTGCAAAATAAGTGTGAAAAAACGTGAGTAGAAAGCTTCCATCAATTTTAAGGCAGGACAACAAATCAACGATATTACATAGCGTTTTATAACATTATCAAGGGATAAAAAGACCCTATTGTTCATTATTTGCGACATAACAGATCACAAAAGAAAATAACCGTTAATTGTATCGCATTCAAGTAGATTTGTTATTTTCCACAACTAAAGTTAGAAATTAAATAAAAACGTGATTAATTCTTTGTAAATACCGCTATCCTGAAAGCTAACTAAATAATGTATGCCTTGACACTGTCTGCAACCCTTTTCGTTACAAAATTGATGTAAAAATAATTCAATTTGTATTGTCTTGAAATTTAAAATAAATCTTTATTCTGGAAAATTGGAAATAATTTCATAAGCAAGGCGAGAAATGTGTGGTCGGATTTCCACATGCTTTCCAAACTTCAAGCTATAACAGGTTCTGGAACAACATTGCAAATTGTCTTTTTATCTTTACTTTGAGAGATCGAATATTTGAACTTGAATGAAAAAGTCTGAACTGTTTTCAGGTTTCAGCTGAAACAGTTTAATTACAAGTCAAGCGCAATAAGAAATGAATACGAAATAAACTAACAAGAGAAAAAATTTTCAGGCTTCCACAAGTTTGGACGGAATAGAATTTCTCGATTTCAGTTCAACTAAAGTGAATGTGTCTTTATTTCAGGTTTCGAGGGGACGCATGAAAACTTTTTAGAGAATTGGCCATCTATGCAATTACGTTTGTTGCAATTTATAATAACCGATAAATGCTTAAGCGTTCGATAAAATGTCCTTAACAGTTGTGTGAAGGTTCTAGTTTTGGCAGAAAGCTTGTTTTCAGGCATGTGAAAGTTCTAAGAATCTTTTATAAATCAATAACATCACAAGTAAATGTAGACCAGTTTACTGAAAGTTTGATTATAATAATAGTATAGTTTGTATATCCTGAAGCATTTGCTGATATAGAAATGGTTTGTAATACGATTCCCTGAAAGTTTTTAACCCAAAAAGTGTGAGTTGGTTATGGCTTTTCATTTTACTACTATTTCGTAGTTTATAGGAAGATGAGCTCGGAGCTTTAACAAGCTTGTAAAGTTTGCAGAAAATCCCTGAAAACAAATAAACCAAGAGACCTCAGCTTACATTACTGATAACATGTATAGTAGAGCTCTCAATTAATTGTTATCACAGAAAATGTTTCCAAAACTAAAACCACCTTTTCATAAATTCATTTAATCGAAACACTTAGTCTGTAGATTATTTAGATAAACGGTAGAAGCTTAAATAACTTTGATTTCCAGGAATTAAAACGTACATGAACGTGAAAAACTTTCAGTTATTCTCGTCTGGCTGTGAAGTTTGTTCAAATTGACAGCAGAATAATGCCCAGGTTTTTCGAAAATTTTTGATAAAACAGTTCGTGAAATTCTGTTAAATGATTATTATATGGCTCAAAGCTTTTTCAGAAGCATTATTCAACATTTCCTGAAAAATTTATATCACTTACACTTGACACACATTGTTTGATCAAATATATCAAAGACTAACTAACTGAAAACGACTGACACGAATAAACGTTTGTAGTTTTCAGTTGAGTTTCATTAAATTCTCACAAAAGGATCTGAACAATTTACTAATCGTAAGGCTAGAACAATGCATAGGAATTCATTGAAATTGTGTTTAAAATCTTATAATTTCAGCCATCCAACTGAAAACTACATATACTTAAAGGACAACTATTGAAACTTTTAAATTGAGTTAGTATTGATGTATCCTGAAAACTTTTAATGGTCTTTTTGAAACCCTGAACAACAATTAGTTTCAGGTTAAACACTATCATTGAGTTAAAGGGATGCCACATAAAATTAACAACGCCGTCGCAGATTCCAACGTGGTTTCGAACATCGTACTCTATGTGGAGGCGTCAATTCAGTAGATGCGCGTCTTTCACTATAAACAGACGCTGAACCAGTAGCGTACACCGTTTGACGATTAAACTTTATCGCAATTGTTCTCAAAACTTTTTTAAAAGCTGTTTTTACCAATTGTGTAATTGTTTAAAATTATAAAGCAGTAAAAGAGATATTTTCCAAGATTATGTACGTTTTTTTGTGAATTTTTCCAAATTGAAGGTAGGTCAACTTCTGTAACTACTTAAGAATATTTTGATGCTTCTTACATATTGTGTCATAACATCTTTGAAAGCTTTCTTTATTAGTTGGCTTCATAAAGTTATTTAAATCAATGAAAATTTATTAATTTCGTGATGGCATAGTAAAAGATTAAAATGGCCCGGTGCATTGAAATAACTGAGATAATAAACGATTTCAGTATTTTCTAAAAAAATGCTGAAAACTTCTAAGAAATTTTAAATGTAATTCTCAATAAACTGAAATTTGTATATACTTTGGTACGTTTTGGTGTAACTTATAGTGTTTTGGACAAAACAAACTGACCTAAAATTAACAGTCCTGAGAAACTGTTGAAACGGTTTCCATTCAATATTAAATGCTGTAACTGAAATGCTTAATTACTGAAACTAGAATCATCTTGCTTTCATGTTTATATTTGAATTGTTGAATAATGTTTACCATTCTCTAAACTATCTTATCGACAAAACGCTTTAATCACGTTATTATTGTAAGGATTGCATACTTTAATGATCTTAGAACCGATTTCGGCTGAAGCTTCCATCCCAATCTCTTGGTGTTCCAATAACTCTACTAAAACCTGCCAATAGCGGAACAAACTACAATTTAATAACATCAAAGCTTAAACGATCAAAGAACGGAGAATTACAGGAAAACCATTTTGTTATAGTAAAAGTTGCAGATTTATGCTTTCAGAACCGGTTTTAAGTTGTTTATCTCATTCTATGGGCATAACCATAATGAAGGCAAGAAAACTCTCCTGTGAGTTCTCCTCTTTTTTTTTGGCTAGAAAAGAACGTGTTTTACTCATGCTTTTACTTTTAGTTTTTCAGAGATTTAACTTTTCGTAGAATTTGAGGAAAAAATGTGACACAACTGAGCCTGTCAGTCAATAGATCCCCCGAGACTAGACTGTAATACGAACCCATATACCTAATTGTAATTAATTTAACCCCAAATATTACGAATCATAGAACATATAAGTATAATGACGACCATATGGTTGATTATAACCTTGATTTGACTTTAATGAATATCTCTCAATCATTTATTCTATAACATACAGTTACAGCGTCTTATAAATTGTGCCATGCTAACAATCGTTTCAATCTCCATTGACGCCTTTATAGCCTTTTTAACAGCACTCGTCGTCAGTATAGCAGTGTAAAGCCGGCAACATGCTGCCCATATCAAATTTCTCGTGTGGGTAGCAGTGCAAGTCAGGAGCTTTGCGAGCTGCCCACGCGCCCAGCAACACAGTCAACGCCTGTAATTTGTTCCATGCGAGAGCGGTAAATGAATAAACATCCCGTGTAGATGTGGTTCATGGTTAGTTAGTTTTGTTGTATGGCGAATACTTGTAAAAAACTTATAATTTTTGGTGCTCTAGTTATAAATGAGGACTATATAAAATATAAAACCTTAAAATGTAAGAAATGGACAGGGATGAACAGTAAAATAAACTGCATCACAAGTAGGATCAGCTGATTTATGCTGTCAACTTGGAGATACACAACGCAAATTTGGGATGGAGTGTAGCCCTATGTAGATAATAATCGTAAACAGTGTTGCAAGCGCTGCTCGTAACGCTTGCACCATGTTGTCGACTGAATGTGACCGTGTGGAGACGCGCCTTTACATACAAAAATTATAAAAAATTAACGTCGATTTGTCTAAAACGGTAAAATTAATAAATTAATTAGTTTACAAGGATAATGAATTATTTAACCATAAAATAAAGGAATACTGCTCGAAGTGATTCGGTATTTGATTAGATTTTTGTGGCCATTCACATTTCAGTTCACTTTTTATAAATATTTTTCAATTAAATTTAAGGTGATTTGATATAAACAAGACAGAAATAGATGTAATTTGCTATAAAATATAAAAACAAATAGATCCGCTTGTAAAGATATCGTTATAACTCAGAGAAGATGAAATTACAAGTTCTTCTTCTGTCAATCCATCATTTCTGACACCAGCTGACTACCAAATAGAAAATGACGATTGTAGTCTTTACAAAATGAACAGAAGTTATTTCGAAAATCGGGTGCAACAACTCGGTTGTCGGTTGTCATTTATGACCAAAACTATTACTTTAACAATAAAGACGATTTATGTTTTAGCAACTGACCCAGAAAGTACACTATGCTCTAGTATTTCATAAATGTCATTATTACAGTAATAGTCAGGTCAACAATTTTCCAGATAGTAGAATTTACATATAAATAAAAAGATTTTCGATCATCAAGTCACCACAATTAAAAATAAAGCAAAGAAAAAAATAAACGTTTTATTAGTTTACTTGAATAAAATCTTAAATTTAGAGAAACCCATCGCTGTGGTGCGGTGTTTGCGTTGTGCAAGCTTCTTTGCTGACATATTTCCGTGACATTTAAGTGTTTCGTTTACTACACAGCAGATATTAATTAAAAAATTCATTAAAACCATGTAGCAAAGATCACAATCTAATTCTAGACCACTATTAAGACACAGATATGTATCAAGAAAATCTACTTCGTTTCCGTCTGGGATAGTCGCCGAACAATCAGAACTGGCGCTATTTATTGCATTTCATTTTTATTAGAAATGGTTAAAGCCGGTTTCGACACATATCAGTTACAAGAAACAAATCAAAAACCCCACCTTACCATATTTAATTATTAATAGTCACTTTTATCAATTTTGACAAGATTAATTCTTACTTAAGGGTCGATTACATTAAGCGACTTTGGTGGCTGGACACTAACAATTGAGGTAGGACGTACATATCGATTACACACAGGGACTAACATTTCCAAACCGCTAACAGTGTTGCTACCAAGTATCCGGTAGATCCGACGGATAATCGTTAAATGGCAACTCTGCTCCAGTGTTGCAAATAATGTAGAAACCATAGCAACACAGCGACTAAAGTCGCTACACGATTACACTAGACGCACTTTTAGGTTTGCACGGTATACCGTTTTGTCGTCCACACGTACGTGCCTTCGTATACAAACCGGTTAGCGCAAGTAAACCCACACGGTAAAGCTTGTACTTGTGTGGACGGTTCATTACACACAGCGAATTTGGTGGCAGCATCTAAAGTCTCCAGAGTCTTGCGACAAAACTAGACCGGTAGGCTATTAAATTCGCAGTCACCGATCGTTCAGCTTCATCCATATTACAGTCAGCGACTAAAGTCACTCAATATAATCGACCCTTTAGTTAACAGGAGAGATGACTCTTTTTTAAACTAAAGAATAATGTGAGTTCCATTTGTTTTTTGAGACCTAGAAAATTGATATTAAACCTCGTCTTTAACGAGACTTGTTAATATTTTACCCGAAAATTGAATATTCATGTTCTAAATTTAATAGCTAAATTTATTTACTACCAGAACAGTTTTTTTTTTTTGGTAAATAAAAGGGTGAGAGCAAAAGAATACAGAACTTCTGTAGGAGAGACACTAATGTTGAACTAGTGACATACCGTAAGGTTTTCGTTCTTGTGGTGTTATGTAATTATGTTGTTTACAAGCAAACGAGACTTTTGTGTTGGGATTGAATTGTATCGATCTCTACAGATCTTCAATTCACTTGATACATCAATGATTAGATTTATATTGAAACTTATGCCACTCACTCAGTGATTTAATATACCCCCGAAACGAATTATTGGAAAACAACAAAATATACGTCTCTTGAGAATTCCGAAAGTTGAATGAAAGAAAAAGTGTTTTTCCTTCTTCTTGTTGATTTTCAGCGAAAGTAATAAAAGCTAGGTAGAGATTACGTGATTCATTATTTATCTTAGACGTAATTTGATTGGGTTTGGTCTTGTTTTAAAGACTCTTTAAACACATTCAACTCATTCCGTTCGTAGAATATCCAAGTACCACGATTGGTCCACTAGAACCCATCTCTTGATAGTCTCAAATTAAACAATAATTTACAAAGATTTTCATAAACTCCACAACCAATAAAATTGGCGCTATATCCAGGACATAATAATTAGGTTTTTTGAAAGAAATCTTATGTTCTATCAATAGAATTTGGCTCAATATATGGTAAAAAGTTGTCGGTATTAAAGTTATCAATATATTATGTCGTAAAGTTGAATTATGGAGAGTACGTGCTGTATTGATTCATTATAATAAGTTGCAATAAATTAGATTTACTCCACTTATGCAACGACGCGAAAGTCTCATCTATTTTAAAAGCTGCTTGAAAACCGTGCTATGAAACCTTCATTACAAGTAAGAAAACTGTATGGCATTGTAATGGAATAATCGAGCAATTCGGACATGGTAGTATGATAACTGGTGGGCAATGTTCAAAGCTACGGTTTGAGTTCTAGAGGTCTTTCACGAACAAAAATACACAGGTTGAAAACTAGGTCACCGTGGAGACACGCCTACATCATCAACTTGTGCACTGTGGACAGTCAAATATAACGACGTATGAACTCTATTGGCTAATGTGAAACCCCTTCCGATTAACCGGACATCGGCAAATGTCGGGCATGTTACCAGCCCATGTATTTTTGATCCAGAAAGGCCTCTAGTACATCCATTGATTAGTGTGATCCAGTTTTTCAATTATCTTTTAATGGGGCAAGGAAAGAGTAATTAAGGAATTTTTATGGTTCATTAAACTACTAAAGGTGTCGTTTAGATAAACAGTTAACAAACATGGAATTAGAAGAGTTTATAGGAGATAATTGCACAATTTAAGGAAGAATTAATCAGGTGTTGTAAACAATTCTGTTTGTCTATAGCGTTTCATGTGTTTCTAGAGAGAAATGAACTCTTGTTGTGTACAGAACAATTAGGAACATTATTAGCAAACATCCTAAGCTTTGGTACATGACTGTGGAACGTTCTCTAAATTAGAAGTTTTTTCTTAAATGTCTAAAGAAATTTTAGTATGATCAATAAAACAGAAATACAAACAAATAATTGATGAAGTCAAAAATCCGTTTATCAATATTCCTATAAGAAAAATGCTTAGTAAGCATGTTTCTTTGTTATTAAATGTTTGGAAAGTCCAATCTGTTTAAAACATATCGTTGTTGAATTTTATTGTACAAATTCCAACATTACCTTCGTTTCTTCCTCTGGAAAAGTTTCCGTCGATTTATTTCTCTGATATTGAAACTTTCTTATGAAAAACCCTAAAGTTTCAACTTTGTAATGATCGTAAAATCGTTCAATATACACGCACACGATTAGTTAATTGTCTGGAATGATCTTTGTAGGATACGGATACACGTTTTTCAATTTAATAGTTCGATTGATGTGCTTTTATCTTCTTGCTCAGTTTATTTTCTTTTTACTACACTTTCTTGCTACTCAAATAAATGTTTAACTTTAGCAATTTCCTATCAAAAATTCTCAGTAAATGTAACTAAATGTACGTAACTTGTCCATAATAATTTCGGTGTTGTAAATTTTAACGTCTGAATTCACTGAGGATAAAACCGCTTTGCAAGCATATACGGGGATTTGTACTGATTATAACTGCGAGCCTTATAATAGTTGAAACTATTTAGGACTAATCTTTTAAAATCGTAGCTTCCACATTGCACAGTTGTAAATGTTTCCAATTTATATCCGATTGTATCGGAAGATCGCTATAAAGAAACATGTAGCTATGAAAAATTCAAATCTCTTCACAGGTGCTTTAACTTTAAAATAAATATACGAGGGTAATCCTATTTTGTTTATTGATTATATAATTTTAAAGATTGAATCTTCAGCTATTTGTCTACATATTCACCATTTCGGTCAATGCATTTTTGTAGCCGCTGTGGCAGTTTTTGCATACCCATATCGTACCATTTTGACGCTATGCCGTTGAAGAAACATTGAAGCTCATCTTTCACTTCTTCGTTGTCAGGTGTGAAGCGGAACTCCCAGGTTTCGTCCCTTGTTGAAATCGAGTCCAAAAACTTGTCTTTTTCGTCTGTATAGCCGCACAAAAATTCACAGGAAGAGTCAACTCGCTGTTGCTGATGAGTTTTAGTAAACATTCGCGGAATCCATCTTGCACACACACTCCTGCCGACATTTTAACGTTTCTGCCAATAGCAGAGATCATCCAGAGTGTTCTGGCGATGTTCAAGTGCGGTTTGTTCAACTTTCGCGACTGTTTCATTGGAAATTGATGGTCTTCCGCTTCTTTCTTCGTCGTGCATTTCAGTGCGACCAGCTACGAATTCCCTACACCATTTACGGACATTTTTGACGTTCATGAGCGAATTTCTCACTAGGGCGGTAAGGTCAATCAGGAGCTCCATTACAAAACAACTTCCACGCCAATACTGAGTGTTCCAGCCTGGTGCGGGTAGGTTTGTTTGAGAGTGGAGGAAATGCCACACACAACAGTGTTGCCAACAGTTGCGCGTAGTGTTTCCCAGCATCCCCAACGCTATGGATACTTTACTTTCGGGATTACCCTCGTATATTGCTTTTCGGAGAGTTTCTAGAATTGCAGAATTCTGTTCAAAGAATAGCAGCAACGATTCAAAAGCCTAAAGTAAAGCATTCTAATATTTGAGTTGTTCGACCCTGTTGCTGTTTTATTGCTTATCGTTGACTAAACTTAATTACTTAATTAATAAATTCACCGGAATGTGGTTCCGTCAATCTTCAAATTATGTCAAATATTAAATCAATTTTGTAGTTGAACACATTCACTAATGAAGCAATAAAACAGACTTTCTATTCAATTTATTAGGGCACATTAATTACGTCAAGTTTAGAAAATTTGGTTTATCACCAGCTTTAAAAGAATATACAACGGGAATAATGTTAATAACAAAAGAGTGGATGTACAGTTTAACGATACGCTTTGACTAGCCCATTCGTTGAAAAATTAGATTATGTACAATAAACAAGATTACATTTCATGTTATTGTTGAAATGATAACAATGAAGCTGCATTTAGGTAATATGATAAGCT
Source organism: Lydus trimaculatus (assembly GCA_037414755.1). NCBI lineage: Eukaryota > Metazoa > Arthropoda > Insecta > Coleoptera > Meloidae > Lydus > Lydus trimaculatus. The sequence goes on along the minus strand of JAZBGY010001085.1, from coordinate 13,437 downwards.
TCACCACATTAAATACTTTGTTTTCAAATGATTGTAGGAATCCATTTAATATACGGTTCAAATATCAAGAAAAGCATTAGGGTTCAATAATAGAGATTTGATTGTTGAAATGGCAGCATTTCGTACAATTTCAATACGTTTAGCTGTAATATAAATGATGTGGAGAGAAAATGATGGGAATGATAATAAAAATCAATGCATTTATCAGTTTTGTTTGAGAAGAAGCTTCTGTGTTTGCATAAAGGTGCGTCTCCACACGGACACATTTAGCCGGCAACATGCTGCCTGTATCGAATTTCTCGCGTGAGTAGCAGCGCAAGTCAGCAGTTTTGAGAGCTACCCACGTGTTCGAGTAACACAGTCAACGTCTGCAATCTGTTCCATGCGAGAGCGGTAAATGAATAAACATCAAAGGAATGTTGCAAGCAATACATGTCCCGTGTAGACGTGTTTTATGGTTGGTTAGTTAGTTCGTTGCACTATATGAAACATAAAACCCTAAAATATAAGAAAGAGGTGCAGTATCGGTTATATTTATCGATTATAAATAGACCACAATAAAATAAACTGCATCACAAGTCGGATCAGCTGATTTATGCTGTCAATTACGGGAAACAAAATACACACGAGACACACAATTACAACACAAATTTACGGTGGTGTGTAGTCTAGTGTGGACAGTATCCGCAAACAGTGTTGTAAGCAGTGCTGACAACGCTTGCACCATGTGTCCGTATGGAGACGCGCCTTAACACCAACGTATGGGTGGTATATTTGAAATTTATAAGCAATAAATCTTGAAATCTATTGAATTTAATAAAGTATGAGACAACAGAAATAGAACAGCGATAATTGACAGTTATACTTTGCTTGTATCTCTTTTCGTATTCGTTTTGGTTTCTGTGATAGCAATTTAATTACCTACATCGTTTTTATTTGACGAACATTTGGTTTTTATTTTTCGTTTTACATTGAATTCAACACAAAATTGGCGTTTCGATCGTTTCAATCCCCTCTATTGATTCTGTCCTACAATCTTGGTTTACACCATATTGCAATTACATCTGAAAGATTCGACGGATAACTCAAATATAAAGGTTTGACTGTTGAGTAAACAGAATTTAAAGCTCTCTGACCTAAGCATCACATCATTCGTAGAACAGTAATAGTCTCAAAGCAATCTCTATGTGATTTACACTTAATTGAACGGGATAGTCTTGTAATTTTGTGCAAAAACTTACAATTAGCATAGATAGTAGTGTTATCGATCTTACAGGATTATCGATGAGAGTGCACTTTCAGCAGCTTCTACGACATTCTGTAATGTACTACTTTAGTATTTACTTTATCAAAAGTAACTCAATGAAAACTTCATTGCGATATATTTAGGAAAATATCGAGATGAGAGTGTCGAGCCAGCACGTATAAAAGCTATTTATCGATTCTTTACTAAAATTAGACATTAGAAGGAATATTATGAAGATTTATTGATATAAAGGCCATTAAGGCAATAGTAAGGAAATACAGCGGATGTTCATTTGTAACGGAAAATATTGTCATATTCAGGATGTTCAAGAAAGTAAATCGTTCTTAGACATTGCTAGTGTTTTGAGCATACAAAGAAACATATAAGAAAGTTATCCTCATGTATTCACAAGTCATTTCTAAATTTAAGCAGAAAAACTAATTAATTTCTATGTTTTGCAACTGGGTAGGATATCAGTAATTTGCTCTATTTCTCCATTATTATCCCTCGAAATTTATAATCCGATAAATATGAGTCTCGCCCGAACAACGATTTTTGTATAGTTAAAAGCCGGAATAGCATGATTTGACGAGCCTGGCTCATGACTCGGCCAGACTTGGCTCGTCACAAGTTTTGGCCCGAGGATAAGATTCCCATGATGCGTGTGAGTTCGTGGTGTCTGATTGGTGTTGGCTTGGCAAGGCTTGTCAATGCCGTAGTCTAGTTTAGTTTCCACTCTATGTCCCTCAAGCATCATGAACAAAGTTTCTGTTTTTACAGTTTAGATTTCTTGAATTCCATATCGCCGGCTCCGTTTCATAAAACGATAGAAACTCCAAAATAATGTCATTTGTCCACTTCATTTTTAATTTATCAACGACAAACTAGGTGCTACTGAAGTGTGGCGAACTTGGATTTTCCTATGGATCAGGTGCGACGTATGATGAGCCGAGCCCGAGGAGGCTCGCCTTCTCTTTCACTCGTGCTAAATTTACTTATAGTTGGCGGGAAAGTATAAGCCATCTTGAGCCGAGCAAGAAACCGCTGGCGTGTCCGTTCCCAGGGCTTGTGGCTTGTCGAGTCTGGCTGGTGGCTTGCCGAATCACGCGCCATGGGATCCCGGCTTAACAAAGATCTGATATACATACAGTATGCGACAGCAAAATAGGTACCTATATAGGAAAGAACACCGATACTATCCACTTTCATATCTTCCATATGAATTAGCATGCTATAAAGAGAAACTGATCAGTCAGAAATGGGAGAATATCTCTCTTCAGTGCATAGAAAAAATGTTCCCTACGTGATCAATGTTTTGGAACAGATGATAGGCATTTTCTATTTTTATTAGAAGCATCCGCAGCAATACGACATTTTTCTTAAAGTACTGTAACACATTTCCAGGGAACTACTGGATCAGACAAAGATACTAAAGATGAGTGAGTCGTGGCGTCAACAACATTTCTGACTGCCCATTGTTTCTTTATAAGAGTAGCTGGTGCTGATTAGTTTCGCTATGTACCTATTTTGTTGCCGCATACTGTTGTAAACAATATCCGGAAGCTATCACGAAATATCCACGACTTCCCTTATTAATTATCCAATTAAATAAAAGCTTGTGAGGTGAGGGCGATTTGGTAGCTTAAACGGACAGAAACCTCCAAGGATGAGAAAGTAATATTTCTTGACATGAGTGAAGAAGATAAAAAATAATGGAATCCAATAGCTGTGTAGAATAGGTTGATAGAAATGCTGTACAGGAGTGATTGGATGGATAAAAAGGTGTAGACGCCTCCACCATTCTTACTTTTCCATATCTACTCGGATTCGTTTACTGCGAATCAACTGCCAGACTAGATAAATCCCTATTTATCCGCTTTCGTTCTTTTTTTATGTACCTAACGTTATGTGTTTATAAGCGATTCTCGTTTTTGAGAACCTTTGGAAATCAATCAATTCAAAATTTATGAGATTCTAGCAAATTCCGAACTTTTTTACACTCAACGGTCAACTATACCGTTTTTCACCAGCTATTCGACTAGTTTATGTTAAAATTGAACTAAGAGAAACTTATAGTATTAACGAAAGTTTAACGTTTATACTAAAAGTTTCCCCAACCACTTTAAAGAAGTTTAACTAAAATTCTTTTTCGGTTAATCCTGTTACAGCTAAATAATGGATTTTCTACGATTGAGACTTAATGATTCTAGATCATTGAATAATGATTTATCAATAAGTCTAACACCAGAATCAACAATCAATCCAGAGAATGACTACACACCATATGATCAACGTCCAGAAACCTATATTGTGCCAGTTGTGTTTTTTATAATTTTTGTTGTTGGAGTTTTGGGTAATGGAACATTGATTGTAATTTTTCTACGACACAGAGCTATGAGAAATGTACCAAACACGTAAGTTATTTCAAATACGTAACGGATTTATAAAGAAGGAAATAGCGTCGTCGATTTTCCATAATTTTCTTGTTCAATTATGAAGAAAATCGAAGCGAGAATTTCTCAAAACTGTAATGACAGGAAAGTTGGTTCTGAATGCACTTTCTCTTATTCTTTCTTTTTTGAATAAAAGCATTATTGGAGTCAAGCTGGTATAAATAGCAGCACATCTAATATGAAAATGAAATATATCGGTGAACGACTACACGCACTAAGCGTTTAGATTTATTGACATTTGTCGATTGTTTAAAGAACAAAGTTATCGTTTTATATAAAGATTGACTTGATAAATTTGAAATTGAAATAAGTTGACAAACTACAGACAGACAAGACGAAATCAGTCAGGTATGAATAAAGCATAATAATTCTGACTAATGCAAAACAGTTGGCACAAAGGCCTAATCGATGGCTCTACAGTTCTCGATGAACAAATCAGGAATTAACAAACTTTTAATAAATTCAAATTCAAGTGGAATAGATTTTACAAAGAGTTCTCCCTTATCATTGTGGCCACAGTAGTAAATTTATTATGAATTTAAAACGCAAGTAAGGATTCGCATTGACTAAACGATTATATTCAAACGAAAGAAGCTTTAATTGAAATGGAATTTGAGCAGGAATGTTAATTTCGAACAAAAACATATTCATCGATATTAACCATAAAAGACAACATTGTTGGTGCAGTTCTCCGACTCCTCCATCAATTTCAGATCCTGGAAGAATTTCTAATTAACAATTTAAACTTCTAGTGATTTTTCTCAATTATCGATCAGTCTGGTTAATAATTAATTCAATGATGATTGTAGCGATTAAAACAGCTTTTCATTCTTTGATATATTTAAGCGAAACAGAATCTACGACAAAAAGTGGTGTTGTGGGAGCTTTGTTTTTCCCAATACGTTTTAAATAAATTATGTGAGAATTTTGTTAAGTACATGGTAGAAGGAAAATGAAAAAAAAACTGACTTTGAAGGATGGTTTTTGCATAAACATTCCAAACACTTCAACGACTAGAGTACAAACTCGATTTTTCACGAAGTTACAAGAGATTCGATGGAATTTTCATTGAATTCAAGAGAAAAATTTAATTACTTCTGAATAAATGTGGATTTTGCACGATTTTTTGTTTGTCTGACTGACATCCCTCATTACGTTCAACTTCAAATTTTTACAATTAACAAAGAAAAATGGGCAACTCTAAAATGAAATAAATTGGAGCAAGAATAATAAGCAGTTTGGATAATGGGCCCTCGATGGTGTAGTTGGTCAGCATACCCACACGTTGCGAGGGCAAAGGGAGACCCGGGTTCGCCTCCCGGCTGAGGGTGACATTTTTCTAACTGCAATGGAGCGTTGTCTCTTTCTTTCTTTCTTTCTTTCAAAATTGGAGATGTTTGAATATTACGTTAGATAAATGGTTTAACTTTATGTGTTAAACGCCAAATAAGGTTCCCGAAATCAACATAAAGCTCGCAAAATCAGTATCAGAATGTGGTTTTCATTAACAAATTGTGAAAAGCTTTCAATGTAAAATTTGGAGAAAACAACTAAACACAATGCTTTTGTTTAGATTTGTTATTATTGACTTAAGCATTAATAACTCTGAGAAATGGTAGAGTTTGATTTGTGCAGGAATTATGGCAAATTCCAAGCAGAGGCTGAAAACTAGCGAGAAAAAATCTATCTTCGAGCACTAATTAAACATCAAATATCCTGACGCATGACAACTATGAAAGTAAACATTTCCAGTTATTCAGTTAATCACACCTTGAGCCACATTTTTCATCAGAAATTCTTACAAGTGTCAACTAGCTTTTGAAAATCGTTCAACATTCAAACGCTGAAAGTGCCCGCTGAAATTATTTGGAAATAGGAAAAATTGTAGTTAACTTTAAAAAATTACACAATATTGAAACACGAACGGAAATAAACGGAAATCTTTAGAAAAAACACACGCCAACTTTGTAAACAAAATAAAACTGTCTGTATCATGATCATCAGTTTTAGCATTCAGTTATGCTTGCAAAAGCCCGTTCCATATCGAATTCATGTTTTAAACATGATTTGGACTATGAAAAATTTTATATTCAGAGAAAATTGCCAGTTGATGAAACATTAAATTGTAAAACTCTCCAACACAACAATATTTGACAGACACCTCCTTAATACTGCGTGGAACGTCTACTAATCTGTACTGAAATGTCTACCAAAGTAACGTTGTTCGGTAATAACGTTTAGATTCCTGAAAATGATGTATTTTCCCTGTTTTATATCATTTATTTATTTATAGAAACTGTTAAGCTTGGAAAAGCAATGTAAGTCTGAAGAGCGGCGCATCCACCATTATTTCATGAAATTACACAAAATCCACTTTAAACAATTTCATTTCAATGTCAGTTTTTCTATTTAGCCTTCATAAAACTTTTAATGAGACATCTGGACATAGGACTAACATCAGCAAGAAATATTTCGTTTTTTTACGAAAAATAGAACTACTTGAGGAAAAATCGACTCACTACCTGTTTAATTCTTAATTTGTGAATAAAAGCCTCCATTCTAAATTATGTTCAACTGTATAGGAGATAGAGTAACGAACGATTATCACCATTATCTCCATTATTTTCTCTTGCAGATACATTTTCTCGTTGGCTTTAGCTGATTTATTAGTGATCATCACGTGTGTACCATTCACATCAATTTTGTACACTGTAGAATATTGGCCATGGGGTGTTGTTGTTTGTAAATTATCAGAAACAGTCAAAGATATCAGTATTGGTGTGTCTGTATTCACATTAACAGCTTTATCAGCTGAACGATACTGTGCCATCGTTAATCCATTACGTAGATTACAAGTAAGTGGTTTAGTTGTTATCAAATAATTTTATATTATTATTATTATTATTATTATTATTAGACGAAACCGATGACAGTAATTAGTGCTGGTTTAATCTGGTTATTGGCAACTATATTTGCTCTACCAGACGCTATCTGTTCACGTGTGGAGATCCTACCAATTCCAAAGTAAGAATATGGTCCCCATAAGCCGTAAACCAATTACTGATAAAATTGCGGACCAATAGCCTGAGTTTTCTGAGATTTAAGAGCTTGGAAAACAAAATAGAATCTAATAATGCTTATCATCAGTTAAAAGCATTGTTCAAATATTTCCAAATAGTGTAGCGTTAAAATTGATACTCTAGCTTGAATAAACGATTCTGACCAGTTCATTATGTAGCTTTCAGCATGTTGTTAAATGACTGACAACAAACATTTTTGAAATTTCAGCAACAAGACAATCACCATTTGTACACCATTTCCGAATATCACCGGTAAAGTGACATATGCAAAATACAATGTCACTATGAAATCCCTCATCTACTACATAATACCATTGTGTATAATTGGCTCTTTTTACGTATTAATGGCAATACGTTTGCATGCTAGTGCAAATGAAATGCCTGGTGAAATTAAAGGGACACAAAGTGTTGCACAAGCTAAAGCTAGACGACATGTAGCTAGGATGGTATTAATCTTTGTATTCTGTAAGTAGACAAGTTTTCTAAAATATAGTGAAGTTTTACTATGATAAATATAATTAGAAGTCTTTGTAGATCAAAAATACACAGGTTGGTAACATGCTCGACTTTTGCCCCGATGTCCTGTTAGTAGGAGGGGGTTTCACATTATTAACCAATAGAGTTCACACGTTGTTATATCTGACTATCCATGGCGGACGAGTTGATGCGTGTCTCCACGGTGACCTTGATAGTTCTCAACCTGTGTATTTTTGTTCCAGAAAGACCTCTAACGTTGTAAACTTTGAAGAAAAGTCGGAAATTTCAGCAAGTCCCATATTATACGTTGCTTGTTAAGCAAATTTGATTTTAATTTTGATTAGTACAAGCATTATTCAGGTATGAATTGTAAAAATCAAGCTATAAAACAGGCTAAAATCAGCTTTATCAGCAACGTTAGAGTTCGTACAGCTTTCTGTTAACTGAACTGTGTTTAACTAATTTATTGAAAAACGTATTCTACGTTTACCTTATGACTGCATTAACCGTTGCACTTTATATATTCTCAAAAGATTTTCCAACAAATTGAATCCCTAAATGGTGCTAACAATCACTAAAAACAAATATTTCTTATTTTCACTCATTATATCTAACTATCCGATACGTAGATATGTCATATTGAAAGTAAACAACTCAACGAAGGCTTGAAGATCTTGGAATCGCGCCCATAAGTATTCCAGCGTTTGTTTCGAATTTATCCAAGAAATAGAGCCGTTTATCTTGTCTGATTGTAATCTGAACGTCCATTCTATTATGCCCCAATAAATTTCACGAAATCTTCTAAAGAATGAAGTGAAAAGTATAATACAACTTTCTTTATCTTGGTCGACCTAACTAAAAAATATTAGGCACGACATCACTACATCTGTGGACGGAATTAGTGATAAATCAAGTCCCATAAGTCCCATAGTTCATGCTCCCATTACTTTACAGTTAAACTGACCAAATCATGACAGTTAAAGTATAAAAGTATCCCTTCAAATCAATACCATGCTGTTCATATTTTCTTGACGTCGATAATTGATAAAATAAATGATATTTTACCCAACTATACTATCAGTTAAATAGTTTATTTCAAAATAATTCAATTTAAGTCTCACGTACTCCAATTCCTCCTTTAGATCGGTGAATGGAAATATAAATAAAAATAGGCTTCAGTCATCCATTCGCTTTCAGTAACAGAATTTGTATCTCATTTTTGAAAGTTAAGCTAATGAACACACGAAATGGAAAAATACGTAAGCACGCACGGAAATTTAAGAAACCGTAAGTGAGGAATTAGTGGAAAAAAACATCACTTAAATTTCAGTTTATGCATTGTATTAGAATTTGAGGCAAATATGCATTCCACTAAAGTAAACTGTTTTTATTTCAGTGGTTATAAGAGTCTGTATTTCTACTTAAGAGAGTTCTGAATGAATTACCAGGTAGTCTGTACATCGACCAAACCTTTTTTTACGATTAAAGTTTTTGAAGTTTCATTAGAACTCCCATCTAAGCTCAGTCGGCCCTTGGCTTCGATGATTGTCCCAGTCTATAACTTCCAATTCCTTGCGATGGTTTTACCCAGTTGCTTCTATTGAAAGTTATCAAACTTCTCTCTACTCCATCTTTCCATCTTTCTTTTGGAATGCCCCTTCTTTTGCTTCCCCAAAGTGTCCTTTGAGTCCTTCCTCATAATAGCTTGGGTATCCATGTTTCTGGCATTCTCTCTATGTGCCCCATCCGATCCGCAGTCTTTGTGTTCTTATTATTCCTATTATGTTCATATCTTTGTACAATTCACTTAACTCTTTATTTGTTCGTTGTACCAATCTTTTCTTCTAATTTCATTTTCTCCGAATATTTTCCTTAGCACTTTATTTTCTTATTCCTCTCACCTGATTTTTTCTGCTTTATTTAACAATCATGTCTCACACTCATAAACAAATAGCGGTCTTATTACCTACCTATATTACATAGATTAGATTTTGAAATGCTAGGAGGTCTAAAAGTTTATAGATTCGTAAATCTTTTCCAGCCTACCCTTTTATCTAATTACAGTTTTCCTGTCTTAGCTCGTTATATCGATTAGTCTTTACATTTATTTTGTTTATATTATGTATCGTCAATAATGGATAATGTCTGGAAATACAACCATTGGCTTTTAATCTACAATTTAATCAGGAACTTGCTGAAATTTCAGTGCTGCCTTTATGAAATTATCATGAGTTTTTCATAGCATGAATTATGTTTCAGTATTTTTTATTTGTTTCCTACCACATCACGTCTTCATGTTATGGTTCCATCTATATCCATTTGCTGAAGCTGAATATAATGACTGGTGGCATGCCATAAGGATTATAGGATTCTGTTTGAGGTAAAAAAAATATTTCATCACAGATGAAACTGATAAGAAAATTATAAAGTTACGTGCACGTTTTCAGATCACAGACTTTTTGTTAAATATGTGCCAAAGTTTTCAATTAGATCAATTAAATCGAACATTTAGGATAACAATCAGAATGCAATTAACACTAATAACGCTGTTTTAAGGCGGATTTACGCACAGACGCCGGTGTTACCAAAGCACCGTGTTCTGAAACAGCCTAGTGTTTCCTGTTTTAAATTTTGTTTTATTCCCGATTTTTTTGCATATCTTTTTGTTTTTTCAGTTTTTTGAACTCCTGTGTTAATCCGGTAGCTTTATATTGCGTCAGTGGTGTGTTCCGGGCACATTTCAATCGTTATCTATGCTGTCAAGATCCCCGATGGCCGAGGAATGCCATGTCCACAGCCAATTGTGAAACAAGTTTCAATTCAACATATCGGAGACATACACAGGTAGAAAAATAGATTAGGTTTTCTATTTTTTTGTTTGCTTGTTATTTTTGTTGTTGTCGTCGTTTTAATTAGAATTAAGATTAACTGAATAATTCCAAACACAGACTAAAATGTAAATTCAATCACTGTAATACTGGTGACTTTCCAAATTAAGACAATTAACATCACAGTGTGACTAGAGATTGCAATCGAGATTGAAATTTATACAGAATACCGCCTTATGTATTTTTTTAGTAAAATTGGTGGATGCGCCGCTCCACCTACTAGGCCCATATCATCAAAAAAACTTTTAATTTTTACTTTTTAACATCTAAACAGGGTACGACCGTTGAAAATCCAAGTATCTATAGAAAGAATACAGTTGGCAAAAAATACAATCAAAATTTAATCAATTTTAAATCAACGGCCACAACAGCCTCAACAAAAACAGAAAAAAATGAGGTGGGATTGAAGAACGATTCGTTAATTTTGAGAAATCCAATGAAAATTGATGACATTTCAAATAGATGAGAATTAAAGAGCAATTCGTCATCAGATAGAAAAAAATTAATTAATCATCGATATGAGAACAGAACGTAAGGAATGAAGGAGGAATTCTTGTAAATGAAAGGTATGTTTTTTATATTCTTGTTGTCTGACGTTTACGCGCTTTTGGTCATTAAAACAAAAGAAAAACGTATGTAGGCTGATTCTCCAACGGGGTTAACTAACAATATTTACACAACAGTACTTCCATTAAAACTAATAAGATAGGCAGTACTTGCAATTTCACGCCTCTTTTATTTCCACAGTGAATAATGTAAAATAAATGTTTCCGGTGGTAATCAAAACAGTTGCGAAGCTAAAAACTGCACAAACTTTACCATCAACATCTTCTTTTCTAGTCTACGTCAACCCATTTGTAAATATAGGCGTCTTCCATTCACCTCCATTCATCTCTGTTTTGGGATATTTAGAAAAAAAATTCACCCGGTCATCTCTTTTGTGGTCTTTCTAAAGCCTTTTTTGATGTCACTGAGGGCTAGTGTAATCACTCGTCCATAGATCGAGATCTTATCTTGCTATGTGGCCTGCCCATTTCCATTTTTGACTCAAAATTGTTTTGGTGATAGCTGTAAAGCGTGTTTATCATCTCGAATCTTCATTTCTGAGTCTGTGCCTCACAATCAGTCTTATTTCCAGTATTGAGTGTTCAATCGCTATTTACATGGCTCTAAGGCGATGCGTGCTACTTGCTGCCGGTGTCACTGTTTCGAGGCCATACATTGTTATCGGCATTATACAGGTCTCGTCCACTTCACATGTCAAATTTATGGGAATATTATCGTTTATATTCTAACTTCCTGAAAGCTGCCCAATTCAAACGTGTCCGTAACTTTGTGTCATTTCGACTTGCTTCAGTCAGATCTCAGGCTGCTGTACTGGTTGTGGCACAGTGCATATTGCATCAGTTTTTCTTGCCTATAGGGCCTCCATTAATCATACGTCTTCCTTACAGCCTTGTTTGACACCGTTCTGATCACGTCGCATTTGGTGTCTGTCATTCTCCGTTTCGTGATGCTTTGACGTATGCATTAGTTTTGTCCCGGACAGTTTGCCAGATCCCCACTTCGTTTCCAACTTCGTCATACAATCAGTTCAAGTTCAATTCAAGTTAATCAAGTTTAAAGTCTTTAAAATTTAGAGTTTGAAGTCTTTGGAAGGTTTAGACGAATAAAACGCCACACTTGTTCAGTGCGTGTTGCCAAGTGAATGGTAGTCTTGGTATTGAAGACTGTGGGTGCTATTGTTGTTGTTCTAGAAGTTCCCCCGATACCATCCTCAAGATACAGAAAACTCTTATTGTCGATTGTATGCTGTATTTGTACATCGTTTCCAACAATGGGCAATATTGTTTCAATCTGGTAAACGTTTCTTTGTGAGTACGCCTACAGATGATCAAAAAAAAAAGTTGATATTTCTGTTATAGTTGGTGTATAAATTGTCTAAAATTTCCTTTTCAACCACTGTCAAAAATAAAGTGGAAAAAACAACAACGTTAAGTAATGTTAGTAGTAAGTCAACAATGGCATGAAAATTTAAGAAAGGGGCCATGATGAGAAACATATAAAGGAACCTTTCTATCTTTCGTCTCACAATAAGAAACAAAAGATTTTCATAACAATAATAACAATAGAAATACGTTCCAGAGGGTACCAACATTAATTAAAGCAATTGTTCCTCCCCTTTACCTAAATTATAAATTTGGTTTCTTTTAAGCCAATTTTTTTGCACCCAATAAATAGGAAACTTCTTCAATTCAAGTTCACTTTTTCAAAATGTCTGGCTAAAATTCAAGCCATCCATCAAATGTAGTTTATGTTTTCACTTCTGACTGAATTATACGCCAAATTTGTTAAATACAATATAAAGCCGCGTCCAGATTTAACGAACGAATAAAAACAAATGCAAACGAATGCAAATGTAAACATAGTGTGGACGGCAAGACAAAGGCGAACGTATGCAAACGAACGGGAAAAACAGCGATCCACTGGTTGTCGGTACTTCAAAGAAATAAATCGTTCGTATTCGTTCGCATTCGTTCGCGTTTACACAGTGTGGACGGGAAATAAGAACTAGAACCTAGTGGAACACAAGCGAATGCAAGGTCATTCTTATACTACTGTTTGCGCATGACATTCGCATTCATTCGCATTCGTTTGCATTCGTTCTCGTTCGTTCGCATTCGTTCGTTAGATCTGAACGCGGCTTAAGTTTTATCTTATTTCTAGGGTACAGTATAGCTCCAATGTGATACGAATTTGTATTTTTCGTCTATATTTGTTAATATAAAAGGAATAAGTTATTGTATGACATATATATATATATAGATCGTGAATTTCTATAAATATTTATATATTTAATAAATATAATTCCATGATCTGTCTATATTTATTGATGTTTAATTTAATTAAAGGTAATTAAAAAAGAAGTCAACGTCAAATTAGCAATTTATATGCTAAAACAAAAGATAAATATTCCCTTAAGTAATTTTTCCAGTCGGCTTTTTATCGACTGTATTCTATTTTCGTTGTTTTTTTTTTTACTTCGTACTGTATTATTGTTGTCGAAATATCAAGGGGAAAACACAAAAGGCTTTAACCGACCAAAAGATATTAAAAACAAAAACAAAACAAAAACCGAACTTGTATAGTTTTAAGGGTATCTACATGTACATGTGTAAATGTCTATGTTTTTTTTTTTGTTATCATGTTGTCAACATGTCAACTGTATGTATAGTTGCCGTCAGGAAATAGTGAAAAATGACTTATAAGCCAAATTATTTTATGATAGGGAT
>JAZBGY010001084.1:0-29949 GCA_037414755.1 Lydus trimaculatus | reverse complement strand
AAGTCTCAGGCACCACTGGTAAGAAAACCTAAAGAGAGCGTTTTGCATGGTCAAGAGAACTCGGCTGCTGTATCATGCACCTCGAGCATGCAGCAAGAGAGTAGATCTTTGGAGATAAATGGAGATGCTCATTATATCAGTATTAACAACATCCACAGTAACAATACTTGTGATAATAATTACGGTCGTTACGTTTTGCCTGGAATTGATCGTCAAGCAAGCGGTAAGTCTGATGAACACTTGTAGCTTCAGTAGGATAAAAGTTAATGCCAACTCTTCATGTTGACGCAGGTGGCAAAATGCGGCTAACGGATCAAAAAAGAGAATGTTGTCCGTATTGCAAGAGAAACTTCAGTGTGAAAGCCTATGAACGGCACGTAGCATATTGCAAGGAGCATATGGCACACTTGCAAAAAATACCTGCCAAAAAAGCTTCGTTATCGAAACAACTATGAGAAGTCAGGACCAAATCTCATGCGCCGCCACTAAGAAAATCCAAAAAGAAAATTATACCGTGCAACTGAAGCGTACAGCAAAAAAGTAACTCTTTGTGTACGAATCGATGTGTCAGCATCCATAAAGGCGGTAATAATTAGACGAGTAACAGTAATGAAAACGGTCATAATACTAATCGTTATAATAAGGATAATGTAAAGAAGAAGAATTAGAGGAGTGTTAGTGTTCAACTCAATATCGTGATGTGCCGTCATTTGGCGATTTAAGGCACATGACATCAATTTATCAACCTGTAAGAATTATGTAGTGCAAATGTTTGGGGTCTTAGTAACATATACGCTTAACGTGAACTTTTGTTAAATGGAGAAAGACAATGTCATGGGTGAAAATACAGTTCACTGCTGCATTAACTGAATGTTGTCCACATTGTGATTTTTATTGTGGTCAGAACACGTTCAGCAGTCATGTGAAATTTGATAAATAACGTAAAGTGCACTTACAGAAATTGCCACTTAACAAGGCATTATTGGCTAAAGAACGTTCATATGAATGTTTGAGATATAAATGCATCACCGGTGAAGGATTCAGAATTCTTTTAATCCTATGCGATGCTTTTTAACGTGAAGAATGTGGTGTCAAAATTTCAAAACCTTGACACAATCCTGTTGTTCTTTATATTTTGTATTAATATTCTGATAATTCTGAAATTTTTATTGTAATTTCGCTTATTTTAAATAAAATTGTCACAAAATAGTAAAGTACCGTTGTTTTATTATATCTACCAAAATGTAAACTTTCAGCGTTTGTGTGAAGGTGGTGGACAATGTTCCGCTTTGAAATAAAACACTTTCTTGGACATTCATTGTCTTTATTTATTGAAAAAAATGTTACACGACGTTTCAATTAAAATTCTTATCTTTAACCGTTCTCAAGTTTAAAAAATATAACTGAAGTCAAAATACATCGGGCTACGGCTTATATGTCTTGTCAATGGTTGGTCATGTATGACGTCCCGCCCCTATCTCGGATGGTACCAGCCAAGCGCAGCGCTTTGATTTTTGAAATAATTGGGCGCTAAATTGTGGGTATTTAGATACTTGGCCTGCCATATACATTTATTTGAGTTGTTGTTGATGAATGTCGCTTCTTTGAATTTGCGTTTTCGCCAATGTGATTCATGTTTAAGTACTCTGGCCTCAGACCACTGTATTTTGGGATGTAAGGACCATGCATGTTCTGCAACACCAGATTTGGATGTGTCTCCCCGTTGGGTGAAATGCTGATGTTTTATATCCTTACATTGAGTGGCCTTTTGGTTTCACCAATATATACTTCTCCACACTGACACGGTATTTGATAAATGCACTCCTTCTTGACGGTGGTTTCTGGTTTTGTTTTTGTAAGTTGACTCGTTAAGGTACTGTCTGATTTGAAGGATGTCGTTATGTTGTATTTTTTGGCAATTCTCCTGATCATATCAGATAGTCCTTGTATGTAAGGGATCGTCAGAAAGGATTGCATTTCTGTTGTCGACGGTGGGGATCAAGTTTATTTTTTCTTGACAACTCTTTATGGTGCTTTCTATTAGCCTTTTTGGGTAGCCATTCTGCTGCAAGTCTTTTTTGATATTCAGCAACTCATCATCTAAAGACTTCTAGTCACTGCATATGGTGATTGCTCTGTTGTACAGAGTTCGGATGATGCCTTGTTTAGTTGCAGCTGAATGGTTTGACAACCGATTGAGATATTGTCCCGTGTGAGTGGGTTTTCTATAAACCGTAGCTTGGATAGATTCATTATTACGTTTCACAAGAAGGGTAATGAAGAGTCTTGTTCTGTTTCCATTGTAAATTTAATTGACGACGTAAGACTATTTAGGTGTTATAGAAATTCTTTCAATTCATTATCGCTTTCCGACCATATAATGAACGTGTCGTCAACGTATCGTAACCAGACCTTAGGTTTGTTTTGAGCTGTTTCTATAGCAAGTTTTTCAAAATACTCCATATAGATGTTAGCTACCACTGGAGACAGTGACGATTCTATTGGAAGCCCATCCTCCTGTGTATAGAACCGGTTTTCTACTTGAAAATATGCGTTGCACATGCATGTGGGATTAAGGTTTGATCAATGATGTTTTTTTTTTAATCAAGAGAACAAATAAAAATTGATCGAAAATAATCTTTAATTAACTATATCGTAATCACTATACACACTCAACGTCTTACGTCTTTCAATCATCAATAATGAATGATGAATAATCCCCCCTTCTCGCTAGTCCCCCGTTTCTCCCGCTCCTACACTCGGCCATTCCTGACTAGGAATCCGACTCGGATTCAGCGTCAGTCTGATTTTGCACCCATCGTTTCATAAATTCGGCGCAAGTGGAGGTTCGCATTGGTCCTTCGTGACTGCCCACCTTGACCACATCGTATCTTTCATTAGGCTTGACCTTTACGATTTCATATGGTCCGAGAAATTTTCGATGTACTTTGATAGCGGCACCAAACTGGGTTTTTTTAATGGCTACAAGATCACCTATCTTGTATGTACAAGCCTTTTTTCGTCTCAAATTGTAAGTCTTTCTATTTTCTTCTTGTACTTTTAACAATTGTTGTTTGGTTAGTTGTCTTATCTGTTCTCGACTATCGTTAAATTCTTCGACTACTTCTCTATCAATTAGTTCTTTTATCATAACATCTTCCTTATTTCTCATTTTAACGCCGACCAACACTTCAAAAGGTGTCGTATTTATACTTCTTTGATACGTAGAATTCAAAGCTCTCTGGACTCTATCAACGAATTTATACCAATGAGCAGGGTTATTAATACTGAGTTTTGTAAGAACAGGAACAACAACTCGATGAATACGCTCTACTTGCCCATTACCACGAGGAACACCGGTAGTTATTAAAACGTGTTGAATACCTTCCTCCTCACAAAAATCTCGAAAATCGTTAGCAGTAAATCTCTATCAGAGATGATACACGCAGGGTTTCCAAAACTCGTCTGTTGTCTTTTAAGGCAACCTATCGTTTCTTTGGTAGTTGTCGATTTCGTCGGATATAACCACGTAAATTTCGTAAAATTATCAACGACGGCTAGGATATATTGATAATTCTTGTTGGTTGATTCCATGGGACCTAAGTGATCAACATGATAAACCTGCAACGGGCCGGCTTGTTTAGGAATAGGGTGAAGAAAACCTTCTTTCTTACCCTCTTTTTTATTACCCAATATGCATGGTATGCAATTTGTTAGACAACTTTGGATCTTATCTCGTAGCTTTGGAATATAAAATTCTTGCTTAATGGCTTCTTCAGTCTTACGAACAGCGAAATGACCTTTCTCATGTGTGTTTTTAATTATTTCATTTTGAAGAGCTCGAGGAACTACCACCAAGTCTCGACCGTCATTATACTTATAAACAATATCTTGTTTTATTATGAAATCATCATACGGTTCAGTTTGAAGAATCTTTTTAACAGCTTGAATATGATCGGATAACGACTTAAAGCATCAACATGAGCCATTCGCACTCCACTACGATGTTCGATTGTATAATCATATTCTTCCAACAGCAAAGCCCATCTAGCAACTCGAGTCGTCAAATCTTGTTTATTCATTGTTTTTTGGAAAGCAGAACAATCTGTTACTATTTTAAATCCCATACCCAACAGGTAGGTTCTAAATTTTTTAACAGCTTCTATAACGGCTAGAACTTCCAACTGGTAACTGTCGTATTTTTGTTCGGCTGGTGTTGTTTTACGGCTCATGTAGTATACAGGGTGTAATTTGTTATCTACTGAAGATTTCTGCAGTAAACAAGCACCATAACCAAATTTACTGGCGTCTGTGTGCAATTCAGTTTCACCTCCTTCTTTGAAAATTTGTAAAACTGGTTCGCTGGAAAGTAAATCTTTCAATCTTTCAAACGCCTGCACTTGACTTACACCGAAATCAAAAGTTTGATTCTTTTTTAGCATGTCACTGAGAGATCTTGCTATTTGCGCGTACGCAGGGATAAACTTCCTAAAATACCCAGTTAAACCCAAAAATGATTGGAGTTGTTTATGCGTCGTAGGTTGCGGAAAATTTCGAATAGCAATCGTTTTTACTAGTGATGGTTGGACTCTCCCGTCTTCGATGATATAGCCTAAAAATTCTACACGCCTTTTGAGAAACTGGCATTTCTGCCACTTTATCTCTAATCCATAATCTTTAGCCGTTTCTAGCACTAGTTTCAACTTTTCTATTCCTTCCTTTTCATCAACGCTGGGAATAATCACATCGTCCATATACGGTATGGCAATATTTTGCGTTGTCAAAGGTCGAAAAATGTGGTTTATGAATCTTTGAAACACAGCCGGACTGTTACACAAACCAAATGGACACTTTCGAAATTCGTATTGACCATTGTGCGTGACAAACGATGTATATTTAATACTACTTTCTTCTACTCCAACGTGAAAAAATCCATTTCTTAAATCAATAGTACTGAACACTCTGGCGTTTTGTAGTCTATCCAAAACATCTTCGATAAGTGGTAGTGGAAATCTATCTTTCACTATATTTCGATTAAGTTTTCGATAATCGCAACAGATACGTGTTCTACCATCTTTTTTCTTAACTAGTACTAAAGCGCTTGCAAAATCAGATGAACTTTCTCGAATAATGCCTTCGTTCAGCCATTCTTTCACTTGGGTTTCGACTTCTAATTTTTCAGACAAAGATAATCTACGCGGTCTTTCGTAAATAGGTTCTTCGTTTTTCAAAATAATTCGCATATTTATATTAGTAACCTTTGTCTTGATCGGTTTGTAACTCTGAATTAGCGTTTTAACACAATCTTTATGTTCGGGACTCTGAATGTAGTCCAACGAAACATCGTTCATTTTGTCGGCATCTTGACAGACAGTAATTTGCATAAGAGAATTCTGATTTTCTTTATTGTACACTGAAATTCCTTCTTTCGTTATCATAACTTCGACTTCGGCGAGTAAATCGTTACCTATAATTGCTCTTATGTTTGAAGAATCGCGTGGTATTACATGAAATGTAAGTGTAACCTTCTCGTCATTCACAAGTACCTTCTTTCGAAAAGAACCCATAGTACTGACTTTATGTAAACCAATCCCGGTCAGAGTGATTGAGTTTGTTTCGAGTGTAATGGTTTTAAAATTTGTAAGATAAACATCTTCTCTTATAGCACTTATGTCGCTTCCAGTATCTAACATTGCAGTTATCTTTTTATCATCAATTGTTAGATCAACACTATTCTTTGGTATAACTTCAACTGTGTTAACATTAGAACTTGACTGTTTGTTACTATTCTGACCAACAACATTTTTATTGGGACATGCCGAAGAAAGATGACCGAAGCTGCTACAACCAAAACATTTAGGTCCTTTGCTTTTCATTGGACAATCCTTTGACTTATGACCCTTGTCGCCGCAATTATAACAATTATCGAATTTTCTCTTCCCCGTTCTATCATCTTCTTTTGTGTCTCTCTTTACTCGTAATTCGCTATTTTTTGATGCTACTTGTTTCGCATATGATGACCCACTCTCGTTTTTCACATAATCGTATAACTTAATCTTATCTTTAAACTCAGCGAAAGTTTTGGCACCGTATAAAATAATTTTGTTATGTATATCATCTGGAATACCATCAATAATATATTGAATAACAACTTCTGATTCAACATTTGCACGACTTGCGATTTCTCTTATCACTAGTGAGTATTCTTGTAACGACTCATCGCGTCTCTTTTTCCTTGTCATTAAAAGCTTATGTATCTGAGCACTGCTCATTTTGATGTCAAATTCATCGATCAACTTTCTACGGAGCTTACTCCAACTAGTAATACCTCCTTCAGATTGAGGAAATAATTTTGCCAGCCCTCTCAATGATTTTTTAGCAAATATCAGTTTCTGAAGTTCATTCCATCCCATTATTTGCGCAGCTTCTTCAAAATCGGATATCCATTTTCTAATAGGAAAATCATCTTTTCCGTCAAATGGTCGAATGCTGTCTTCAACGTCTCGAAAAGTTAGTGAAAATCTATCCATTCTTTGAGATAAACTTGTATCACCATAATTCAAATTATTAGACTTAGATTCGTCGTCGCTAACACTCTCATCACTAGCTTTATCGTCTTCATTTTCTTCTTCATCTGTTTCTACTTCATCGTCATGTTTGTCGTTTTCAAATCTAATCAAGAACGAACAAATTCTTTCAGCCACATCGCCCTTTTGCCCAGAATAATCGAGATTTAACACGTTGCATACCGAAATAAGATCAGCCATTTCGAATTTCGTTGCGCATCCTACTTTATCTAAATAATCTTGGGACTTATCATCAAAAACAAAACCACCGAAGGACCTCAACGCCTTCCTAACTTTTCGCGGTTGACCATCATTACCGAAAATTATCATGTGTAATGCCTTGACTGCTTTCAAATTACATTTACTGATGTTATGTTCAATATCAGGAATAGCACCGAGTGTAGTCATTTTCCCTTACAAACAATATTATAAACAATACAAACAACAAGTAATAAACAAAACAAATGTGAATCAAACTCGTTACTGGTACAAAGTCATCAAACTAGCAAGATTCTAATATTAAAAAATCATCAAACAAATATAATAGAATTATCAAACAATTCGAAAACAGAAATACAAAATTCTAGAATAATTCTAACAAAACAAATGTTTTCATTAAAAGAAATTCCTTTGTTGTCGAACTGCTGAATAAGCGTCTGGTGTCGTCAAGTAGTACTGCCGCCAATTGAAGGTCAATTGATAACAACTCGATACCATAAAATTCCAGAATATTAAGGATAGATCCTACCTTATAATTGTGATAATCGATCTGTATGGTATACCAAATTTCTTTGATCTGCAATCTTTGCCGTCGTCTTCGATTTTCGTGGTGTCGTCGTTCTTCAATTTTCGTTGTCGTCGTCGTTCTTCAACTTTCGTTGTCGTCGTCGTTCTTCAACTTTCGTTGTCGTCGTCGTTCTTCAACTTTCGTTGTCGTCGTCGTTCTTCAACTTTCGTTGTCGTCGTCGTTCTTCAACTTTCGTTGTCGTCGTTCTTCAACTTTCGTTGTCGTCGTCGTTCTTCAACTTTCGTTGTTCTCGTTATCCCGGTTGAGCCCCCAAAAATTGTGGGATTAAGGTTTGATCAATGATGTTTTTTTTTCAATCAAGAGAACAAATAAAAATTGATCGAAAATAATCTTTAATTAACTATATCGTAATCACTATACACACTCAACGTCTTACGTCTTTCAATCATCAATAATGAATGATGAATAATCCCCCCTTCTCGCTAGTCCCCCGTTTCTCCCGCTCCTACATGCATATCTTCAATAATTCCATCACACCTACCAACGGGAGAGAGGTTCTTTCATAAAGTGTTTGGTCATTTTCTAGTCTGGTTTGGATGATTCTCAACGACTCTCTGGCAGGTACATTGGTAAATAGGATTTATAGATCAAAGCTAACAAAACAGTCACTCGGGCTTAAAGTTAAGGTTCTTAAGATCTCTACAAAGTGTTTGGAGTCTTTAACAAAGGATTTTGTCTTTCCTTGTAGTGGTTGGATTATTTTTTTTTTTTTTTCAAAGCGATACATTGTGCTTTCTTGGTGCTTCTGTTGACGCGGATGTAGGCATCTTTTGTTTGAGACGATCTAGTTTGGACTCATGTTTCTTCTTCAGCCCTTCACTAATTGTGGAGCATGTCTTCTCGATTTTCTTGAAAATGGGTTCATTATCTTCTGGTGAGGTGTACTCCTTTATTTCTTCGTACCTTTGAAAAGCATCCTCTAGAAGAACGAATTTCTTAATGTAGGCCTCTTCTTTGGTGATCTTGACTTGTGTCTTCTCGTAACCTCTGACTTTCTCGCTGAGGCCGAGTCCGTACCGGATTTCCAACGTTTGTTAGAAGATTTAGAAGATGGTAGACAATGTTTCGCTTTGAAATAAAAAAAATAAAATAATCCAACCACTATAACGTCGTGTAACATTTTTTTCAATAAATAAAGAAAATTAATGTCCAAGAAAGTGTCTTATTTCAAAGTAAACTTTCAGCTCTAACGTTTCTAAGGTGCATGCATATTTCTAACATCGTTTTTCATTTATTTCATGCGAGAGATTTAAAGATAAGTTTGGATGGTTTCCTTTATTTTTAACATGATTTGATCAATTTTTGCCATTTCGCAATTAATAGGTAAGTGACTTTCGTCCGCAGTCAAGCCAAAATGTTTACAAATAAATTCAAATATTCGTGTCTGCTTGTTATTTATTGCCTTTTCTATTTCTATGTACCACTTCACAATCATACGCAAGTAAAGTACTGATATTTTGCTCGTTCTATTTTTTAAGAACTGATTGCATTGTTTGAGTCATTACGATGCGTCTATCGACCTGGTGTTTTAATATTTATGACAATCTTGCAACCGATATAACATAATACACTGCAGAAAGTCTTCAATGGTTGTTTAAGACTGCTACTTTCTCCACTGGTAACACAATATTTTATTAAACACGATTCACTGAGGTTTTGATACATTTATATCAACATTACAATGTCTAAAAAGGACCTGATCAAAATGAACAAAGGACATACAATATTGAATACTCTAGTTCTTTGTTCTGTTATTGAATGTACATGATACGAATAATCTAATGCTCTGTTCAAAAATATTTGTGTCTAAATGAAGGAGAAAGAGGAGTTCAAGAAACTAACAACTATGTATGAATGCAGAATGTAACAATTGGGATTGCACGTAGAAAATAAAAAAAAATCAAATTTGTTACAGAAAATTTATTAAATTTTCTTAGTTAAATACAAAATATTTACAACATTACAATATATATTCAACAACGAATAGTCCTATAAGGATGAATTGTTTGAATATTTTGAAGCAAACCTACTTTTGTTTTTTTCTATTTAGGTATAGTTGGCAAATACTCTTCGAATCTCATCCGTGGACTTCTCTTCAATTTTCAAACGCTAAATAATCTTCGTTCGATTTCTTCCAAAAAAGATCCATTCGAATCCTGTCGAATAACTCCAAACAGGATTACGTCCAACTTCTTCCCGTTTCTGTTTTTCCAATTTTGATTGATTAACAACAGTTTTACATAAAACAGGATCACCACAACAAACATTCACTAATGACGGTTATGTTTGTATGGGTTTTAAAAGCAAAACAGGATCCAATACACTGAGGACCATGCACCACAATCCAGCTCGTAAAATTACCATGTCTGGTAACGTATTACGTTTAGTTATAACTTTATCTTATTATAGCAGAGGATGTAGAGGGCTGATGATGAAGTTCCGCACTAAGCTCATTTAAAATGAAACATCATAACATCAGATGGCGAGAAGCAAAAGCCATCGCTTGGGAACACAACACCAAAAAAAAAAATTCCAGGAAGCTGTTTTCATCAAATTTTCCTAGAAGGCATTTTGTCAAACAAGTATAGAAGTGAACAACATTTGGCTCCCAATTCCGGAAACAACTGTTGAAATTACAAATAAGAGAGAGGAGCGTACACGGATGAATGAAACCCTCGGATGACTTTGATGAAGTTTATATTATAATGAATTTTTGTTCAACACTTGATAATAACTAGTGATCTAACTGGTTAAAACCTCGTATAAGTTTTGTTTAAATTATACCAATAAAGACGATGATAGTCCGAAATGACCGTTTTACTTGTACCTGGTTTAAGCTTAGTAATACGTCAGAAACGACACATTTTCCTATATTTCATACTTTCCTGACCAGCGTTTCAGCATGTAAAGGCCATGACTCGCTTAGGGCAATTTAGTGTTCTTTAAAGGTAGCTCACATTAACATTTATTCTACGAACTAATTTATTCTGAAAGTCAGGTAAATATAGAAATTCTAGGATTGAAAAGAAAAGCAAAAACTCAGTGACTGATAAAATTTATTCTGATATTTATATTTATAAAACATACCTACAATAAATAACGTATTTCAAATAACATACATACAGGTTGAGACAATTGATCTAGAAATATAGGAGAAACTACAAGAACCGGGACAATCTTATGGCTTTCGTCTTCGTGGTTGGAAAGAGATGACTGGTGGAATCTTTGTAATATTATTCACTCTCAAGATTGTCCTATATTCCTAGATGAAATGTCTCCACCTGTATATAGAAATAAAGAATTCATCGAGATATCAAAGATATCTTTAGTTTGGAAATTTATTTCGTTTATTCGTATAAGACATGCAACAAAATTATAATATACATATATTCAATAATTTAGATTTTCCGCATTGTAAACGTTAATGTTAATATTTGTAAAATATAAAATTAGTATTGATGTTTACGTATACAGTATGGAAAACAAAATTCAAAGCACCACTTATACAGGGCCGCAGCTAGGGTAACGAACGCTGTTTGTGCAAAATATATTATGGCGCCCAAGGCTTAAATAATAATGCCTACATAAAAAAAATGAATTAATACGATATATTTACTCCTGTTTATTTAAATTAATATATAGGTGCTTGAACAATTAATAGATAAATTAGTGCCCGTACAATAAGGCGCACAATATGCACAACAAGCGGCCACGATCCTGCATTTATCTTTATTTATGTTAACTTGTGTTCCCACTAGACGAGAGACTTATTTGTTCGAGTTTCATAGAAAAACAATTTCTTGTGTAAATATAGCAAGATGAGAAATTCGTTACGAGTTTCTTGGGCTTGCCAATTGGTCAAGTGTAGGCACACCAGCAACTCGTCGCGACTCTTTAACCTGGTGGAAACGCAGGTTTAGTTTAAAATTTATTTAAATTTTCAATAATAATAGACTGTAACAAAGTGAAAGTATCTATTCTATAGAAAAAATGTGATCACAATTGTTATGAAATACATCAATTTTTAAATAATTCGATTTCGTTTTTAAATATAGACGAATGTTCACTAATGGTGGGTCTTTTTGTTATTAAACTGACCCTAGACGTAGGAAAAATGTAGGTTCTAGTGAAACTATTTAAACGCAGAATACGTCTTGAAGCTAGCAGTAAATGAACGAAACTCAGGTCAACCGGTTTTCAGAGCCTTAACAAGTTCCTGATGCGATGGATAGTTAGTTTAACACTTCTAACGGTATAATTTTCAGAAATTGTAACAACTATTCCAGAACATAAGCGTTTTCTCTGATTTCGTTAAGAAAAAATCGCAGACATTTGACTTGTGTAGCTGTGATAAACGTGCGTTACGAGTGCTCAGAGCTCTGTCTTCCATTGCGCATCTAACCCAGCGCTACCTCTCAAGTTTTGACTTTACAAGGGGATATCGTGTTACTATTTGGTACTACTGTTACTACTTTGACCCTGTTCTCAAAGACGTATTCCACGTCTTAAACAACCGAATATCGATACTATCTGAAAGACTAACATTCAATAATTGAGCATTTATGATTTGCCATTATACATCTTCAGAATAACAAATAAAAAAATGCGATTGCTATGCGCTAGCTAGAAAAAATTCGTGTGTAAATAGCAATGCGATAAACATGCGAGTTTATCGTATTCGCCGATCTGTCAAATATAATAATTCGCTGCAAACTCACAGCGAATCACATAGTGGAAACATAGGTTTAGAGTGTGCGATCGTCTTTAGCATTTGGAAGACAATTTTTGATAACAAATATCTATTGTATTGGTATATGTGATGGTGGTAATTGCCACATTTTCGTTAAAGATATTTCACTGAGTTGTTGATCAACAGGGACACGGGTATCATATAATGAGGGTGCTTGAAATATAATACCACAAGTACCACCGATGCAAGCTAAAGTAAATACCCATAAAAAGAAACGATCCAATACCATAGAAACAAACTTCCAGTCTTCAACAATCTGAAAATCAACACTTATGTATATAAAAAAAATTAAGAACAAAACAACAACAACATCAACAAAAGATAATACCTCGTTGTCTTTGTCAGCATCTCGTATATGTTGTGCTATAAATCGTACACCTTCTAAAGCTGATAATACATTAGCTGAAAGCGATCTAGGTGTTATATTCGATGATCCAGTCACTGAAAAGTAACGACAATCAATTCATTGTATACCCGAAAGTATATTGTAAGTTTACTTGACGAATGTGCTTTCATTTTATTGTCATCTTCAGATGTTTGTAACACAAAACTAGGTTCACGTGTTGCTATTTTAAAATCAGTTTGAAATGGATCTCGCATCCTGCATAGAAAACTATTGTTTCAAAATATATTTGGATTAATCAACTTATAAACTTACTGTATCTCCATTTCGTTTGTATAGCCTCGAGGTGGTTGTGTATCATCATATTCTGGTAATGAATACGTTGTCCTTCGCATTATCAATATTTTCGGCATAAATTCCAAAAAGATTTTCCTAACAGCTGGTGACATTTTGTGTGTAGATGGTGACCTATATTGTAGTGGAAATGTCATGTAAGTAATTACCACAAAAAACTATTAAGCAAATTTTTATAAATTCAATATTGAAACTATAAGTTCGAACAATTTAAGTCAGCTTTTATTTATTTGTAATAAAATAAAACATTGTGGTTGGTTTTCTGTTATCTTAATAAACCACAAAATTTACAATTTCCTTTATAGTTAAACCACTCTTTTACAATGATCTTATCAGGATTTCCTTTAGATACAATTTACAATATATTCTCTCATGAATTTTATTAGCAAATCATTAATTCAATTACTAGGGAAGTCTAATAAAGAAATCTTATCGTGTAGGTTTAAATTTAAAGTTATTGATTATTCGTGCTTATGACAATTAAAATCTCATTTTGTTTATATTGTACTGACTATGTTTATAACATAGACTAAAAACGATTCAAATAGCTTCATGTGAAAATATGTAAACATTCTCAAGATCATACAACAAATCTACAATTGTATCACTTTGGAAACATTAAAAACTTCATCAAAATTGTTAGTATTGTTAAGATTGATTATAATGAGATCGATAGTACTCGTGTAAACGCAATAACATATCAATTATCTATAATTATGCCAATTTTTTTCTTAAACCACTCTAGAGTGCGTGCAGTTAACAATAGAAATAACCTTATATAGTTTCCTGTACTCATTTTATATACACACATATATATAGATATAATGTAAAAAGATTACTTACCTAAAATGAACATTCAACACGCAAACAGTAACCCATATAGATGATGTAACTAATATCATTGTAAATAATAAATATTTTCCTAATAATGGTACAGCTAATGATGTTGGTGGTATAATTTCAGCTAACAGTAAAAAGAATACAGTCAATGATAATAATATTGAAACACATAATGTTACTTTTTCACCACTATCTGATGGTAAATAAAATACTAATACTGTTAAAAATGTTATACCAACACATGGTATTATTAAGTTTACTGTATAAAATAATGTCTTACGTCGCATTGTTATCTTAAATGTTATATCTATGGGAAAATAAACGAAAATTAGGGGCACATTTTTGAAATAACAAAGCAAGGCACAACTAGTTCTATTAAGGCTATTATACGAGGGTGGTCTGAAAAGTTAAGTGAGCAATGAAGCTTACAATTAGTATGATTTTCAAAAAAAATTTTCGCATGTAAACAACAATGCGAAGAACTGGCCGCGTATTTTTCGTATTCATCAATTGATCCAGTGGAAACACACTAGCAACTTGTCGCGAGTTTCTTGCTCATTGAAAACACGGGCTGAACATGGATTGATATATTCCATCAAATAGTAAAATTGAATATTTTGCCATGACAAAAGAAGGTTTAACGTCAAATGAAATTCATTCTAAGCCTATAAATGTTGGTTTCCCTTTAATTTTTTAACAATCAGTCTTAACAACCAATCTTAAAGGTGATTAACGTGAAGATAATTCAGAAGAACGACCAGGATGTACCTACTCCTAATACAAAAAAATGAATTAGCGCTGGATGGCCGCCGCCCTTGCTGACAGTATATTAGAAACGCATTAGGAAAATCTTTGAACAATATGTTGAGTGTTTTAATAAGAATAAAACTGACTATAGGCATCGATCTATAATTACGGATATGGCTTGCATTCGTTATCATACACTAGGATCTAAGCAACAGTCAAAATAGTGGACTAAAGAGACGGTTGTTCAGCTCCAAAATAACACCAAGTCAATTCTATCGATAGAAACACTTCTGGCATCCCATTTTTTGATATGGTCATTTTTATAGGTTGGTATCATTCCAAAAATTTAGGTAGATTAAATTACAGAATTTGTGAGAAATTTTGTAGAAAAACCGTTTTCCATGAAGTGTCGTCTATATTTTCCAAATTTTGCTCCCTCCGAAATCCACTTTTCCCTAAAACTGAAACTCCCTATCACTGGTCAAGAGGTAACTGTAACTTTATAAGGATAGCTTGCAGACCTTATAGAAAACCATTTCAGTGACGGTATTGACAAATACAAATAACTACAAAATCACCAGATTACGGTTTCATTTGTTTAACTGATAATGAGAACCCTTCAGAACACCCTTGTATTGCATAGAAGCGTCCCCTTGCTTTGTAATAACAGTTGAATGATACCTGAATAAGGTTCGGCACAGCAAGGATCATATTCTTCATTTCTTGTAGCTGGTACAGCTAGTATATCCCATTCAACAGATAAATAGAATTCTGATAAATCGATACCAACTTTAACGATATTACTGCCAGCAACTTGATCCATATGCTTCAAGTCGACCTATTGTTAGAATGTTTTTGATTAATTGAACGATTTAAAAAGTTTAGTTTATTATTTGATGAAATATATGACAAAATGAGTTTTGAAAATTTCAGTCTGTTCTATCTAATTCGCATCCATTTATTTTATGCAAAAGTTTTACTAAACTGTAATTAACAAACCTTATTATTCTATTCTACTAGTGTATTTTACAGAAAGATTTGTTTTTGAATAAGTTGAATGTTCAACTCAACTTAATATGCTTTTTGTTGTCTATTCTTTTGTTTGATAGAACTTTTATCGGTGTCATTTGATTAAAATTGTGGTTATTGTTGTTTGTAATTTGTTTTTTTTTTCTTAACGAAACGAAGAAGTGATGAATATTTAAGATCAAATGAAACAACTTAAACAAACCGGAAGCGAAACATCTTAAGAGACATAAAACATAAAAATGTTTATTGTCAAGGCTCATATAGCATTCTTATGTTGTTTAATCCCGAGAAAGTCTCCTAATCCTTATCCTCATTTATTATTTGAAAAATTATTTTTTCCCAAATTACTGCAATTAGCCCATGGAGATGCCGAAGGGAATTTTCCATACCAATCATAATGATCGAGTAAATATATTCGTTACAAAGGAAAACTAATTTTTCTGTCCGATGCTTCAATCATTTTGTACCATATCTAGAATTTTGCATACAGGAAAATCATACCCGAATTTGATTTAGATAAAGAAAATTAGTATCCAAATCCGCAAAATTTTGTTTTTTAAAGTACAAATACATAAGTAAATAAATTGACTGTATTCTTTTGAATCCAATTCCATCAAAAGCAATTTCGGTATTAATACTTTACAGAAATTCTATTGATAAACTAAATGTTTGAAGACTTGAACCGTTTGCTACACTTTTAGTAGATTGACGCGAACGAAAATCGGCTTATCTGACATGAGGTATAATTTTCCAACATTTATGGCAAATATTTAGAAAATTCAAAGATAAATGAACAGATTGAGCAACTTGTTGAAATATCTAAGCAACGTTTTGATCTCCTATTCATCAATTCGTCAATTCAATTCACGATCATTTTGGAATAAAAACACTATTTTGTTGATCAAATTTAAATTGTTTACCGTGGACCAATCAAATTAGTGGTCCATAAATTGGGTACTTATCAAAAATTTAACAATAAATTGTTCTGCGACTGAAAAACACGGATATCGATATATTGTCGCCTGGCGCATCCACCATTTTTACATTCCCATTTTATTCTGTTTTCGTTATAAGCGAATTTATTTAAACAAAAGTCTAGTGTTCGATAATCTAAATTTGGACGTTCTTTATTTGTTAAGATTGTCGACTAAATAATACTCACTTGAAGGCCATTGTACGTCCACGAACCGAATTTCATTAGACAACTCTGTTCATCAAATGGAAAATATTGGACATTAATCTCACAAGAAGATTTATATATTGATGGTGGTTTCCAGATTACTTCACCAGTATAAGATAAAGTAGCTTTTGTCATCAATGTCACTTCGTAGTTACCGTCAGCACTGTAATATCAACCAAAAAGACAAAAAACCAAAGAATTAAAGACAAAAGAAATCGTTTATTTTTCCATTGTTGTTAGAAGATGGCTCTTTATGTACCACAGACATAAACAAAAGCAAGTAAAAAAGCCGACCACTAATTAATAAACTTAAAATAACATGGATTGAATTTTCAGTATACTCACTTGTTAAAGAGGACAATATCAGGTAGCCATATGTGTTCAGATGGTACATATAGCATCTCTACACCGCCGTACTCTTCGGGATCCCATCGTAATTTATAATCATACCAGCGCTATTTTTTTGGATTAAACAACGATAATAATAATAATTACGATAAAAGTAATATTATATGAATTTGTACCTGTACAACCCATAGATTTGTTGTCATAACTTGATTTTTTAAATTCATCTCGATTAATTGTGACAATTTCAAACTCAACCATACTGTTAACGTTTCTGTATGATTCTGTACTGGTCGTATTAGACGATTATAATTACTTAAAAGATCATCATATAATCGTTTAGCATCAGGATTAGCTTCAATATGTTTAATACCACCTAGAAATGATTGTAATGATCATTAAAAAAAATTTTAAAGAAACACTCAATCGTTATTTAAAACTTACCTTTAACATTCTTAATTAACAACACAATTATTAACAATAAATATAAAATTGTTTGACATTTCAACAAGTACATAACGTGATTTTAATTTTTTGAAATAGTTGTTACGCCCACATTACATTCAATTTTCCATCATCATACAATTCTGGACCAAATGTGGAAAATCGATGATGATGCGCATGGATGTTAGCACAAGGGAAATTTTTTTTTGTTTCAAAATAAACAACAAATAAATTTTATTATCAACAATGATATTAATTAAATCGGATTAAATTCAGTAGTGGAATAATGCAAATATTTAAGCTTAATAATATAGCCATTTGATTAGAGAGATAGGTGGATTTAATCATTATTTGTTGTTAAACATCGAAATTTATAGAAAACATTATAATAAATCCTTCTACCTCCTTTTTTATTATACTGATCTGATTTGGATGAATATCGACATAGTTTTACATTTTTCTTCATTTAAACAAATGATATTTCTAAATTGTTGTTGAAAATAATGATGCTAGGAGTGGTGGGATGTTGTAAAAAAAATTTTGACGGGAATGTTGGTTGAAAATTGAAATAGTTTCATGTTGTAAAAGTTATTAAATTTCGTTAACAGTTTTGACACTCGTTGCGGTGAAAGAAATTTAATCACAGAGACTACTATTTAATTATGGCTTCAACAAAACAAACTTTAAATTACACGAAACTATTGATTTAACTTTGTAAGCAACAATGGTAATATTACTAATGATTTTAAAATCTGCCAGTCAATTGTTCAATCAATCAATTAATCAGATACGTGTTTATGTTTTGTAAGAAAATTCAATTGGGACGTATTTTCCTTAATAAATTATTAGATTTTGATGCAGTAGTGGTAGTAGTTGTTTAAAGCACCAAAATGGAAATTATCAATATTTTAGGTAGATTTTATTCTGTTCAAGATACAACTTTTTTAGATTATATACGGCACTTCCTTAAGAATCCGCTATTCTTATAGTCGTAATCTTTTGAAAGAAATGCCGCATTCTTAAATAGAACTTGACACATGTCCTCAGTACTGTTTTTCATTTTCAGAAACAATACAATCATAGAAAATTTTATGATTCTTTCACGTTTTTTTTTGATTTTGTTTAAAATGTCTAGAAAGTTTGCAATGTGATCTTGAGATAGACGAAAATGATTCTGATACCAATTGTAGTTGCTTTCTTACATTTACAATAAGTTGAAAAATCTCCGTATAGGGTAAAGATTACAAATTTAGATAGAATGAAAATCAGACTAAATTGTGGAAATTGTAGCAGAGTAGCATCTTATCCAGTTTTGCAAATTGTGCATTGTACAATGTATTTATAGTTGCATTTACGGCTTCAGACTAGTGTTTCAAAGAAGAAGAATATGTTTGCATAGTGTTAGCCTCAAAATTTTGCATACGCGTCTATTGAAGGTGCAAATAAACATCAGAGCATCTGTAGTTCTTCCTGCATTTCAAAGTTTGTCTAACGTTAAGATTCGTTCCAACCTACAGTTTTAAAAAGTTTTTGTGCATTTTTTTGCCACGCATGTCCAAACATATGGTTATAGAAACTTGCAAAAGTAGCCCACTAGTAACCTTTTAGCTCATTCCTCTACTACTATCACTCTTCTAACATGTCTGAATTGAACTAAAAGTAGTTTCTTATTTATGGTACAAATTGAATAGCAAAATGGTTGCGTTTTGGATGCTTTCAAGAATCATAAATGATGGTAGGGAAAAACCCTAGAATCAGAGGCGGTGTTGGGTAGTAAGCAAGGTAAGTATCCCATTATCAAGTAATAAAAACTTAAAAAATGAAAATTATCTGTGGTAGGCTACGCAGAACTTTGCATGGAGTGCCAACTTCGGAAACCCGTTTCTATTTAAAGAATTTAACTCATTCTAAATAGGAGTAACCTTTAAAAAATAGTCTTAACTTTGATTTAAAGGTGAAGATGAAGATCTTAGTAAGTTTAATTTGATCTTTGTTTTCTGTACAAGTCTGATATTATGTACGCAAGGCACACCAGAAAACGTCAACTTACAGTTCGTTATTTACTAATGTCTCTTATATATTAACTTGTTCTAGTTTACTGGATACAACCGGAAGGAAATACATAAAATATACCACATACCCTAGAAATAAGGATATCCGCCTTTTAACTAACTATTCCTATATTAAATCTCGGTAAATTTTACCGCCAAAAGAATACTTCTGCAATCTAAATTAGAATAAGAACTGTCTTGGTCAACACTTGTTTTTAAGCTGATAACCATTTCTGGCAACGTAAATTAATACCAAGCATTCAAAACCCTTTCTCTTATTTGAGTACACCTTCATTCGATTTGTCAACTATTGCCGGTTTTGTAGGATCAGTTATTATCGAAAAAAAAAATCCAGGATTGGGTCCTCATCAAGGTAGCTACGCTTTTTACATTTGTCGCTTTAGAAATCTTCTGCAGTGCGAGGCATGATAGAGTGCTTCACTAGTCTGTACAAACGTTCTTCGAAATTGTGTTTGCATAGGTGGGCAAGTACCACAAGCAGAACTGTATTCAATGAGAACACAATTGTAGCATGTCGAAAAGCGTTGGAGACTCGATTTCTGTCATTCTTGTACCAGAATTACTTTAACGTCCGCGTTTATCCCAAACTTGAGTAATAGTGCGTTGGGTGAATTGCCTTGTCAACTGTGCTTCCAAACTTCTATTAGGATCTTAGGAAAGGTCTTATCATTTGTGTCAGAACTGGATCTAAGATGAAGCAAGATGTTAGACGTTTTCAAAGTCTTACGTCATGCTTATTGAATAATCTTGGTCGGTACCTAGAGAAGAGGGACACCAATCGCTAGATCCGGCTCTGTTTTATCTAATCCTGACTTGTATTGTAAAACGAGTTCTAATAACTCGCTTAATAAACTAAAAAAAATCGTGAAAATATAATAGATGTCGTTACTATCGATGTATGTATGTACTTATATTTTAGAATGGACTATATACAATTATAATTGTTTTTTACAATTAATACATTGAAAACAACATTGTAGGCTTTTCCAAATACGTGATTTCCACTGTGAATTTTCTCTTATATCATATAATTCTTGTTTATTTTGATTCCCATGAAAGTTTATCTGTTTATCATCAATAATTGGTATTGTTGGGTATTTCCTAAGATAAATTACAGGTGGAAAAATAAACGTTTGATATGTTTTATGTGTAATATTATTTATTGTTTCTTCACAATTCAATTGATTTATAATTTTACGATTCATATAATCTATTTCTATTGTATTCAATGATAATCTAGAGACACTATTGTCATCAATTACAGTTATATCTGTTATTGGTAATTCTTGATTGTTATCAATTGTCACTGGGGTATTTAAATTACATGTTGATAATGTGTGTGTTTCTTTATACGTCAAATCGTCATTTGAGTGCTCTGTGTGCCCAAATCGTTTCCACCTCCTGTTAAACATTTGAGTACCCTTTCATACATTTTTGCGCTCCTAATCTATTCTGGTAGCCTTTTGACGTACTCCGGTCGTGCTCCATTTGAGTGCCCAGAGCAATAAAGAAACATACGTATTGTATGTGTTTTTTTATTGCGTAAATCGCCATTTGAGTACTCTAGGCGCCCAAATCGTTTCCACCTCCTGTCAAATGTTTGAGTACCTTTTCATGCATTTTCACGCTTTTAATCTACTCTGACAGCTTTTTGATGTACTCTGGCCGTACTCCGTTTGAGTGTCCCGAACAAATAAGAAGCATACGCAATATTGTGGATGGGTGTGATGATTTTAAGAAATTCTCGCGATTTTCGTGTAAAAATAATAACCTTTTATTTTGTACATTTTCATATTGTAGACATTTTGGTGTTGTATAATGGATTTCTTCAAATGCAGTATTGTTTTCAGGAATTTCAGCTAGACGTATTCGATTCAATTTTCTAAGATAACTGAAATCGATTCCATCAAAATCAACACTAGATATAGTTTGCATTAATTTTTTTTTTTTTTTTAAATAAGGCGAATCTTGACAATATTCTATCAATGATGAATACTTGAATTGGTATTGACAGATCGGCATTTAAATTGTCAATCTATTTAGGTATTGTTTGTTAGAAATTTTTCCATTATATAAACGTCTGCCTTTGTTTATGTTTTTTCTCTAATGATGGACATTTCCAACTAAAATTTGAATACATCTTGTAGAGGGTGATCTCTCTAATAAATAAATTGCTCGCTTACAATTCCATATACAACATCTATTTTACATTTTAATGAAATGATTTGTATGTTGTATTGTTGGTAAATTTCAATCAATTTGAACTGTCTAGGGGTGGTAATTGATGCTCTATTTCGCCGAGACGTCTATACTGATTCTCAAGTCAAATACAATCTTTCCTTTTTTTTTGTTTTTTTTTTTTTTAAAAGATTCTGTTTGTTTAAAAACTTTATTTTTATTTTCGATGTAGGTGGAATAGCAAAGTTGATTTTGTGTAGGTACCTACTTACAAAAAAAGTAAGATAAATATTGAAAATTATTATTTCAACCCTCAACTCCCTCTGATTGTTATTATTAAACTTTCGTTAAACTGTTTGTCTTTAGATTATGTTAATTGATGGTAAAATGTTATTAATTCAAGCTACTTCATTAATATGAAACAGTATGCATGGAGTTGCACGTTATAATTCCCTCATAATGGATTATTATCAGTTTGATAACTCTCTTTACCCGCAAATTGTCATTAAAACAAAACAGAAAAAATATTTGTTTTAATTATTTTTATTTAAGTTCTCTATTCAAATGTTACCCAAGGTAATGTTTTGATTAAATCCATAATACAAACAAAAATCTCAAGAGCTTTGTTTAATTAGCAGCATTCTGGGTTATAACGATCACAAATATAACGAATTATGTTTGAAAATAGGTTATGAAAATTAGAACATCGGCCCCCTGTGGTGACTTCAATTTTTCTACAACAGTTTTAATTAAACAAAGTCGCTATCGTGTTGACGTGGCATTATTATGCCATTTAAGGTTGGCATATTGTTATTATAACCGAATAGAGTTGTGGTTCCTACCCTCCTACGACCTACAATTTTCCCTTTCATTATTAGGTGCAGAAGTGAACACTGGATTCGCCACAATACATGGCCAAGATATGCAGTTTTCCTAGTTTTAATAATAGTCGTCAGTTGTTGATCTGGTGATGCTCTTCTTAACCCTTAAGTGTTACAGATTCTAGCCAAAAGATATCTGAGCTTTCTTCTATGGCACCACATTTCCTAAGCTTCCAATTGGTTGAACGGGGCCGCCTCTGCGCCATAACTTCTTAACATTTCTTGGCGGGGGTTTAAGTCGTACAGGAAGAGATCTCTAGCTTAGCTTATTTTGATTAGCAGATTGTGTAAACATCTGATGCTTTCGGCTAACAATAAGATAACAGTATCACCTGCTTACCTGATAGTGTTAATTAATTAATCAATTAATTTATAAACAATACACATGAGCAATACTCTTAGGAAACATTATTCTTAGGGAAGGAGTTTTTTTCTACTATACAAGTCTACCTGTGTAGTAATTCTTTCCATTCTATGTTATTTTGATGATCGATCTTTTTTAATACTTACCTACCTACCTTGTGTAGGTTGTAAGTAAATTTTCAGCAAACTTTCAGTTATATTTTCTTTCTAGTGATGTTAAATTGATCTTCTTTTTTTTCATCCCATAACTTTTCAATTTTGTCACACATCATTTTTGATTAAAAATTACTTGACAATAATTAATATTAAGAAAGTATGATTTATCATGCTTTGTTTGTTCGTTTCCTGTTATGTTTTAACAAGATACATATAAAGCTTATTTAGAAACTTCAATTTCCGTAAATCATACGAATAAAGAATAAATTTGATTTAGTGTTCACTATTTCCTTTGTGACTCGATTTTAATATCTGAATATAATATGAATATATGATATAGTTGTCGGCATATACGACAACTTCAAGAAATTGACTTTGTTGTTGTTGTTGTTGTTGTTGTTTAGAATAAGTCCTGAAACGAATCTATAACTAAGGACTTTCAATTATGACTACCGACGACATTATTAGATGTTTTTTATTTCCCATTTTGTTTTAGAAAAGATCATCTAATTTATTTATACGGAAGTACTTAATGAGAAACTGAAAGTTCATTATTTCCAAATTAATTAAAACGCTATCTTGTCAGGATCTTTGTTGCTCAAATAACATCGATTTTGTTGTTGTTGTTTTTTTTTTTGTTTAAAACTTTTTATCGTACAGGGAAACTCATCTAAAGTTGCCAAATTCAGATTAATTAATTCTCTTCGTTTATTTTATTTTTGTTATTTTCAACGAACCATTTATTGATTAATCGGAAGTATATATATGAGTCAAAGTATATATGAGATTTAAGTCAGGAAATCGATTCATACAAAATTAACTATACTCGTCGTATCTAAATTTAATTTAATGTAAATATTTGGTGAGATGAGCGAGTAGGTTGTAGAATTGGTTTTCTATTTATAGGAAAAATGCTGATGTTTGTCAAAAATCGTTTTAGTCGAACGTAAATCCATAGAAAATTGCGTCAAATTATTATTAATTAACAAAGTATTTGATTAAAGTAAAACAAAACCTTCCATAAAACTCTCTAGAAGGATGTAATGAGTTTGAAAAAGTCGAAAAACTTTATGATGCAGTATTATTGTATTCTCATGATCTAAAAATATCGTCAAAAATGACGTTAATAACTTGAAGATGTTCTAAAAAAAATTCTGTTTACCTAAATACGTAGGTATTAGTGTTTCATTTGCGTAATTACTGATTGAAATTAATGGAAATTTGAAAGTTTTTTTTTTTTGAAAACTTTAAGAAATTTTAATTTCCATTTGTAGGAAGAAGTCTTCAAGTTTTACCGACAACGTTATAGAAAAAGAATTTTAATTGATTGATTATATCGCTGAAACGTACTGTAGAACTAAGGGTCAGCGCTCACTACCGTCTCAAAGCCGCCATGATTAAGGTACAGTAAAAACCAGTAACGCAGTCAAATGTAAGCGCATTTTTCGGTACATTTAATTACATAAATCTAAAAGTAGTCTTTATTTTATTGTTGTCATACGTCATACGTTCGCTAGAGTCCCTAATTTTACTTTTCGAAAACACTGGTGGATTTGCCGACACAGCTTCAATTGAGCCGCAGAACCGAGGTTTCTTGACTTTGTTCTCATATGTTGGGTACGCCACTGCTAAACGCAGAATTTGATCAGAAACTTGGCCTTGTGACCAGATTCGTTTCCTTTAAAACTGTAAATTCAACTGCCAAACAGGCCTGTGTGATGGAGATTTTCTTTTATCCAGAATAAATTAACAGACAACACCCTTCTCTCACAGGCAAATCCAGGTAGTTGGTCGTGTCTTGACTACAATTGTAATCGATAACTAATTGAAAATGTACTTTGACTTTCTTTATAATAATTATAGACGCATTAAGTAAAACAGGTTGTATCCTTTCAGATGAGGTTAATTTTTTCCCTTTTTTTTCTTTGATCTAGAATCACAGATCAAGTCCACACACACACACAGTGAGTGTTTTTGGAGTAGAATGAAATTGAGTGTGATCCTAGCGTTACGGTATGACGGAAACGTTGCGAAATTAGCGATAAATTAGATAATGGATAATAAAAAGTGATATGCTGTTGGAAAGTCGACGGTTCAAAATTATACTAGCGAATTGGTGGGCGAGAATAGCGAACATATAAAATAAGATAGAATTGTATAAGTCTGTGAACTTTATTCTACACAGGTGAAATGTGTCCGACTTTATCTCAACGAGATCTTCGTAAAGAGCTAACATTCGTAAAGATCGGTTACGATTTCTGAAAGTTATAATCGTTGGAATATGCTTATCATTGCCTTCGAAACAGCTTCTTCTTATTCAAATTTTCAATGCTGAAACTTATCGTATAGGTATGTACCGAAGGGTTAGCAAAAGAAGTGTTTCCAGACGGAAATTATCAGTGATTTTATATACAATTTTCGTTTATAAGGAGACTCAAACTCAAACTCAAAAAAAATTAATATTGTAGAAGCACCAGTGGCGGACTGGAAAACTTTTTCGGCCAGGTGCGTAACTATGCATAAGCTAGGGTACACAATGCGTTTAGGGGGCCTAATAATAGGAATTATTGGAGTTGTAGTAGATAAAAGTATGATACAATCTGCGTAATATTAAAAGAATTGGGGACCGTAGAATATTTCTGGGTAAGTGACCAAAATTCCTAGTTACGCTACTGTTTTCGACTCGGGCAATTAATGTAACAAGCGACAGCCTGAGTAATAATAATGATAATAGTAAAAATAATAAAATACTGCATTCCCTCCAAAATGCATAGAAATGCAAAAATCGATATATGTACATACAGTAAGTTTGTGAAAGAGTGGTTTTGGCCCCTTAGGAGAAACAATAAATTCGGTTACTCTAGAAAAACGAGCAAGGTATTAAACCACATTAACGCATTATTAACAAGAAAATTAATAAAATCAAAACTAAAATACTTTTTTTGGATTTGCTGACACGCGGCCGACCGGGCATCTGCCCGGTTGCCCGGCGGCCCAGTCCACCACTAAGAAGCACATTTGTAGAACTAGTAAGCCATCGCTGCGAAGTAAAGTTGATCAAATCAGATTTGTTTTACCATACACTAAAAGAAGATTTGTAAAGATGTATAGTGCGTACGATGACTAAAGAAATTGACTGAAACAACCGGTACTTACAATTATACTTAATCGAAATAGTACCTCTTTCGTGAAATTCCGATCCTTTTGTATATCTTTTGTAGAAATATCTTTTACATTTCTATCAAGTCCATTGTTACTGAATCTATTCTGAACTAATTCTATTATTTTAGACAAGCTCTTAAGTTAACGTATACACACTATAGAATGTTTTATTGGAAAGTATTCCAAAAAAGACTACAGTCGTTTAATTTGAAAATCAGTGGTTGTAAACAGGATTCTGGAGTACAGGTATTTCTCTTGGTATACATCTTGCAAATAATTAAATCTTTAGTGGTTCATGATATTTCCAATTTAGATCATCCCCTGTTAATTGACAATTTTGTTAAACTGGGATTACTACATGTTACATTGTTGTACTAGAACTAATAAATCACAAAAAAAAACAAACAAACTAACTACCATAGGTTGTCTGTAACAAATGTTCTGTTGATTGATACAATCAATTATTTATATTAAAATTGTTTCATATTTAAATCGCTACATTTTTATTGATCCAACCTCACATAACAATCGTCTATTATAACTAAGTTTTTAATTGAAAATATAGAAGAAATAGTTGATTGGTATACATATATCCTTTAATTGGATTATAAATTATCGATTTATACTAAATTAATGTGTAGTTGTTATAATATTCCTGTAGAATAGGTGGGAAAATAACAGAACCTTATCCTTGTAGTCCTTCGTACTCTACTAGCGCCATCTATTAGTATGCGCACAGTAACATAAATAAAAACACGTGAATTCAAACGATCTGCGCAGACAGAGATCATCCTTTAGTCGATAAAATAAGATAGACTAATCCAATAATATATGTATTGAAAAGAGATAGATTTAGTTGTTGTAGTAGATGGTAGTAGTAGTAGTGGGGATGGAAAAATTGAAATCCAAATGAACCTATATTCAGTCCAGTCGGCAGTCGTCAACAGTTCGCATTTGACAATTGGTTGGTGATTGTCATTGCGAGCGGTTGTGTTCGTTCCGTAAAATGTTTTCGTGACTTTCCTTTCTCTTTATTATTATTTCTATTCTCTTGCTCTCTACTTAAAAACTTAACTAAAACAATAATAATAATAGCAAAGAAATAATATTGATTTTAGAAAATTGCAATAAATTCTCTTGTGATTATTATAGAATTCCAGATAAATATGATCAAATTTTTTGTAATGTGCAAGGGAAAATAATGCAACAAGGAGTTTATTGTGTTGAATTGTGCAAGTGTAACCAGCGATTATTTGCTGGAAAGTGTTCTATAGAAAGTTGTTGTAATAAGCTTGTCATTTGTCAGTCACACAAATCTCGTGATTTTTGTAAGTATTTATTTATTTTAAATCCAATTAACAATAATTTCGTATTAATATGTTTGCGAAATTCGAAAATGAATCCAAAATAATAATAAAAAGTTAGGTTAGAATCAATGTCCAACTGTCATGCTGGTAACTGTCAAATTCAGCTGTTCAATTCGATCATCTTTTGTTTCTATTACATTTCACTAAAATGTTAGTGCGTGTCTTAATTGTAAATCGAAAAGTTTACATTAAAAATGTTTGTAAAATAGTAAAAGTCGACGACGAGTTCGATTGACATATTTTCACATTTAAGCGAAAGTTAAATTGTACAAGGACAGTTTTATTAAAACAAAACGAAGGAGAAAAAGCGAGACAATAATACAACAGAGCAATAAGTGAATGTCTTTGGTTCTTGTTTCTTTGTTTTTCTTGCTTATTTTTTTGTTTTTTTTTTTGTTTTTTTAATATAAAAATGCAGCTATAGTTAATTGCAGTACGTAATTTATTCAAAATACTTTAATTAAAAACGTTACTTTCATTTGTTGTGCTTTTTTATTATTCAACTTGTTGTTTCCGTCTTTCATTGCTATTCTCCTACATTTCTATACGGTATAGAAACATTATTGGTCTAGGTCGGCAAAAAGTAGGGAATTTTATAGGTGCGGTTGGTATGATTTATCAGTTTTGTGTGTTAAAATGTCAATTTTTAACATTATTATT
Organism: Lydus trimaculatus; assembly: GCA_037414755.1. Classification (NCBI taxonomy): domain Eukaryota; kingdom Metazoa; phylum Arthropoda; class Insecta; order Coleoptera; family Meloidae; genus Lydus; species Lydus trimaculatus. The sequence continues at coordinate 1,704 of JAZBGY010001084.1, read as the reverse complement.
TGTGATGATGAAGGAAAGAAACAAATTAATGTTTCAAGGACCTAGATATGTTGATTTTAAAAGTCATTTTTTTTATATATTGCCAACATGAAAAGAATTCCTGACCCACAGTTTTTCGACAGTTAATTTTATTCAGACAGATTTCTTAAAGATTAAAGAGTATCTGTCGAAGATCTTTAGTTTTGTTGGTAGAATTAGGGGTAGAATTGTTGGTATGAAAGAAGCACGTCAATCATTTTGTAAAATCAGTGGAAAATGGAATCGAGAGCATATGGTAAAGCATGTTCCGAAGAAGGCATTCAGCGACCTTATCTCGTAAAGATCGACTTCTTTTACTCATAATTGCAGGAGATAGATTTTAGATAATGAAGTTGCTTGCTGTGGATATGAGGAGAGTTTTGGATCTCACTATCACTATTTTGGCCTACATTCATGCTACCCAAATTGATGTTTTGCTGCCAAAATTGCATGGTGTCAAGAACGATAGAATTCGGATCATCGTCTTCTTTGATGAATCGGTCGGTAAATGATGTTCGACGATATCGAGGAGAACGGTCAGATTTGCGGGTCACTGCAAGAAGGCACATAGCCTTAATACTGGAAGTCATGATCCGAGAAGCGAAATTGTGTCTATCCCAGAGAGTCTCAATGCACATTAGCTAACTCAACTAGAGAGTATCTAGAGCAAATTCAATGTCTGAGTCGGGAATTCAGAAATTTGGCAAAGCTCCCTGACAACCTGGATGAGTTGCAACATCAATGCATCCAGGGGATGTTTAGGAGGAGTAAATGTTTATATTGCTCAACCTAGTGATATAATTGATTATTAATTTTTGTTTTTGTTAAATCTTCAACTCATCAATCAAAAATTTTGATCATTATTTTGCCAAAATTTCAAAGTTGTAGTTTTAGTTTTACTAGGTGATGCATTTCATTTGTATTTTAATATAAGAATATTACAGAGAGAAGAAAAAATGAGACATAACCCAATTAGAATGGATATTTCATTATTCATTGGACAAATAAGGCGAAATTTTGCTTTTACTGTTGCTTTGTTTTCTTTGGTTTTTGGTCTATATATATTTTTTTTAATCAATAAAATAGCTGATTTCATTTCAACAAGTTCGTTCTGGTCTAAATATTTGATTTCCAAATCATACAGTTTCTTTAGTAAATTTGTAATTTATTAATTAAAAGAATATATAGTAAGGAAGTGTTAAGACAAACTTTTTTTTTTTTCAAAAAAAAAAGTTAAATTTTTTAATTAACAAATATTTACAAATTGCATAAAAAATTCACAAAATTTCTATCTTATTTTGAAATAGTACGTAAATTTGATTCTGCGGCGACCTTCTTACATAATGTTAATTTTTTACACAAAATATTAAGAAATCTAATGAATCAATTCTAATTAGATCAACTTGACATTTAAAATGTTTGTAAAAAATATCAAAAATTTTTTGTCTTTTCGCTTTTGCGTGTTTCTAAAGCTCGGCCTATCTTTGTTCCTAAAATACGACTTAAGATTGACTTTGACTTAATCTATCCTTATATTCCTTGAATATAAATCTCATCTCAACGAACCTAAAGTTTGATTTAAGGCAATGTTGACGTTTTTTTGTTGTTTAAGGAAGCTGAAGCAAGCCTAAAAGATCTAAAACTTAAACGTATTGTTTCTACAAAGCTTAATATTTGTACGCTTTC